>JBCJKH010055495.1:14093-35782 GCA_039877255.1 Loriculus beryllinus | reverse complement strand
ATCTTGCTCCTCCTAATCACGATGCTAAAGGGTGCAAAGCTAATTAAAAAAGGTTTGCTGAGACACTATTACAGGCACTTAAATTATAAATAAAAAACTGGGTTTATTTGAGAAAGTAGGTAAAGATACATTTAATCAGCAAAGTAAAGTGTTTAATCTTGTGTAGCCATATTTAATGCTTGATGACTTAAAGTCAAATGGCTATTACAGGAAACTCAGAAGTAAAACAAGAGCTCTCATTAACTGAAACTACTGTTACAAATCTCTAAAATTACTTACTTCTCAATGGGTAGGACATGTGGCCCAGAGATGGAGTAACGATACAGAAAGGTAAGAAACTTCTTGAAAGCATCAAAGAAAGGCCAGTGAGAGAGCAGACAGATACATTTATTTGTTTGAACTGTTCTGCATGTGTCTGACTTTCCTTCAGCTGCTAATCCCAGTTGAGATTTTTGTTTCTCTGTGAGATTCTCTTCAGGATACAGTTCATAAAACTGAATAGCAGCACCATATACCTGCAAACAACAGTAGATTTGAAGTCAATAAATCTGCCTCAATCTTCAAAGCAATCTAACAAACCCCAAACATGCAAGGGAAATCAAGTCTATATTACTGCTTGAAAAGTCACATTAATGCATCATCTTTTGAAGCAATATACTTCGGAACATTCTTATGGCTGTGAAAATCCAGACTGTCTGTTACTTATTTAAAATACTTAATGTCATATGAGAAAGAGTAATTTGCAAAACAATTTAAGTGAGAGAAAAAGAATGATTATAGAAAGTACCACTACAATCGCCTTTAAAGCTATTTTAGGACTCCTCCATACACAACTCAAAGCAGTATTCTTCTGACATCCAATCTGCTTTTTAGAACAACTAAATACATGCAAGGTTGTTTCCATGCTTGCAATAAAAATAGTATACTTGCATGTAGATGCAGTCAGAATTTTTATAGTTCTCTAGTTTCAAAGGCCAACATGATTGGAAAGCAAGGGAGTACAGGTTTATATGACCAACAGCCTGGCAGTGAAATAAATACAAGTCACTCTTTAAAGCAGGCTCTGAGAATTTAAGCTTAAACAAACAGATACATTTTGCCTATAAAAATAGGCATTATCATCATCCTGAACAGATAAACGACTAAATTTTCAACCGAAATTATTAACTATTACTTTCTAAACTTTTAAAATACCTTTTCTGCAGAAGCTCCAGTTAGTACAAACGTAGAAAAAACTGGGAGAGGGTATTTACTGTTAGATGGCCAACATTCAATCGTAGCACCCATAGGTAGACAAAAAAGAGGCACAGATTCTGGTAATGGGAATGATTCATAATCTTCTTCGGGATATCTACATATTAATCCTATAAAGGCAATTTGCAAAGAGGCAGTTATGTAAGGAATAGCAGAAATGTATTGGTAATACCTCATTCCATAAAAAATGCCTAGAAATATTATATATGAGCATACACTAACTTCAGAAGATCAGTAAAGTAGCAAATAATCAGGCACAGCAAATAGCTGGAAAGGGGTAGCAAGCTTCCAATGCCTAAGGAGAAATTACCTGACTAAAACATTGAACTGAAGTCCCACTTTCTATTCTAGTAACTCTTCATAACTAATTTATCTTTCTGTTTGCAGATTGTGTGCACCTCAGCTCTTATAATAATTCACATTCATCACTGGTATGAGTAAAGATTTAAAATTTAGTTCAAAAGCTGATAACCTGGATAACTGAGAAATAAAACTGATACCTTCAGCTATGAATGCACATAATTCCTGCCAACAAAAGTCTCCTGAAAAATCTGATATGTTAGATATTCGATTATTATTATTTTTAATATCAGTAGAATCAAGCCAATTAATTATGCTGATCCACTTCAACTAAGGATTCAGCTAATGTGCTATCAGGCTAATGTGTTTAGACTTCATTTTAAACATAGCCGTAAAACACTAAGTTCTGAAGAGGCTCTTAGCATACAGGTCTTCAATTACATCACGGGGCTGCAGCAATCTAGCCTTTCCTGTTGCCAACTCAGGGGACTCAAAACTGAGAGCAAATACTGTGGGAAGGGATTTAGGATTTCTCTGCATTAGAGCACGCAATCGTTCTTTCCTAATGTACAGTGAAATATTAATGAGCAGTAAAAAAGAGTAATCAAGAAGGGCAGTGGTCTTTTCCCACCCTCAAGAAGCAAACTTTTGTGCAAACTACTACCAGGTGTGGGTCAAATTTCCATTTATTTACATATTTATCTTCCACCTTTTAGTTAGTCCTAAACTACTTCTGTCTACAGACAGCAGCATCTCAAAGGGATACAAGTAAATTAATGCTTAAGTCTGAATCATGCTAATGACTTGCACTCAAACAAAATCAGGGCCCAACACACTTCAGCACAGCCATAGCAAATCTAATTCTGACTTATAAATAAAACAATGAAATAAAGATGATAGACAATCCAAAAATACTTAAAGAGCTCAGTGCCACTGGTATGCAGAGCAGTGTGGAAGTCTGCAGTATCCTTCATTTTAAGGAACATTTTGATCAGGAAAATGCGTCAATTTTTGCAGTATTTTCTTCTGCATATACATACACACAGATCCTTCAGAGTTATCAGCAACAAAAACCAGAGGTGGGACACACACAGGTTTGTGAAACCTATCAAAACACAACTGAGCTTCCAATTATATGCAAATTTTAAACCAAACTGTTTAGAACACTGTTTTAGAAGAATTCTTTGGGGAAAGAGCCTTTTTTTGGGTAATGGTAAGACAGTGTCTCTGTCAAATAATCCTTCAATAAAAATACCTATTGCACTACAAACAAGCCTGTACATCCTGACTTGAGGATTAAAAAAAGCTAAATAGTAGTTACATACCAGCTTTATATGATATGGTGTTGGTTTTTGCCACAGACTTTTTATAACATAAATACACTGCTGAGCCCCACTGTAAAACAAAAGAAATTAATGGATTACATGATGAAATATAACAAAAGGATGTAACATAAGAGAGTGAAGAAAAACCTCCTCTTCCTTGTTTATAAAGAACCATAATTTACATACAAAACCATAGAGCATTCAGATACAGGAATTTTGGGGTGGCTATACTATCCTTTCTGACAACAACACAACCATGTAACTGAAAGGAGAGCAGCTTGTTAGCTCCAAGCTAACCAACCCATGGCATATATCTATAAACGGCAACTGGTTTATGGACAGAAGTATGACATCTGTAAATTCTTCTCCCAAACATTTTTTAACACAGCTACAGAATTTTAAGTACAGTTGTAAACCATGTAAATATTTAAACCTTTCTCCATTTTGTTGAACATCTGGATTAAGTGTGTATATAGACAGCTATACATATATCCACACACACATTTATGTATGTATGTATACACATACATATACGCTTATGCTCTATATATACAAATATAGGTATATACACACACACAGGGTGCAATGTTTCTGTTATTAACTGCATTTCTGTTACTTTAATACTTAATTCTTTCATGTCTGCACTTTTATTTTAACCATGCTAATCTTTAAACCCAATTCCTTATTCCATCTCTGACTTCAGAGTCCGTGAAACGCTGCAGCACAACAGCAGAGTTCTTGCAGCTTCTGAACAATTCTCTTTCTGGCATGGTTAATATTTTAAAATACTTTTGAAGTTCTCAATTTCTGCACATGAATAAAGAACATGGAAAGCCACAGAGAAGATCAGCACCCTTTAAGGGCACACAAAGCTTTTATAGATGAAAGAAAGATAGAACAATTTCCATTAGACAGCACTCCCATAACCCAGTCAATACAGGGACCGGTAGAACTGAAAAATCCATTTGTTAATCTACAGGCATTTATGTAAAAACAAGTACAGATCTATTTCCATGATCTTTTTTGCATGATACCACTTGCACATGTGGTCAGCAATCTCAGTGTGCTGACTTTTGAGGACCCTACTAGAGCCAGCATACAGGGGTGCAGATTTGACCAGGAGACACCTAAATATTAAGTTCTGCAATATCAAGCGCTGTGACACCTGTGTATTATAGCAGGTCCAGCTCTGGAACTATATTAAGCATTTAAACAGGCTTAGTCAACAGCATCAAACATTGTTCACATGTAACTTTCCTCAGAAAAGTTTGTGAAACTTCTGAGGAGACTGACATTTATAAAATAGCAGTGGAGGCAACGGGAAACTTTAAAAACAAACCAGAAGCCAGTTGTTAGATACAGGATTCTCATCACATCAGTAAAGATAAGTGTCAGAAACAGTCATGCCTTTAAAACCTCCAGTTATACACATGATAACACAACAGGTTCTTAAGAACTAATCCAAAACTGCTGAAGTCAGCATTTCCAAATCAGCACTAAAAAAATATTTATTTGCTCCAAGACCTCCAAAGAGACTTTGTTCCAAGCAGGAACAAAGAAATGGAATCCTCCAACTCTTCCAAGATTTGATTTTCTTTGGAAAGTGCTTATCAAAATTTGTCACTCTGATAACTGTCACAAATACTCCACATGCATTACACCACTGAGGATCAAGTGCTCAAAAATCTAGATTTTGAACCTTACCATGCTATTATTAAGATTCTTGTCAACCTTGCAGAATGTGTGTGGAGGGGTTTCTCCTTTACTTGGTATGATTATACATACATCCGTAACAGCCAGCGTGTTCAGCGTCATGTTTTCGGATGCTCTTCGGTAAGTAACGTACACTCGCTGTGATGAGGCACTGCCACTGATGTTAGCAGGCCGACCATAGGGAGTGGTTTGAATTATTTTACAACCTTGCTTCACTCTTTCTTTCCCATCATATAAAACCCTAGTTGAAACACGATGAAGAGAAGTTAGGAGGCACATCTTCTTTAAACACTTTGAATACTAATATTATACTAAGAACTATAACTAAATAGTACTAATTTACCAGCAGCTCGTCTCATCGCTGATCAAAACACGTTTATGGACAGGTTCAGGTCAAACTATACCAAGCTGCTTACAGAACAGCTTTATGTCAATAAACTACACTAGTTTCCACATGTATAATCACTTTAGTGTTTTGTTTGCTGCAAGATAGTGTTATTTTCAATTCTATTAAAGATTCATTGCCTGATCCTAGAATCATCATACAACTCATGTCTTTCCAATCTGTATTAAATAGGTTAAGCATCTTATCTCAACCCAAATATATACAACTGGAAATTATAAATGGCTTTGAAAACTCCAAAACGCAAAGGATTACAGTTGTCAGTAGAATCCATTCAGCAGGCGGTTTTCCTACCATACTGGTTACCGCTCAAGTCAACAAGTATCTTCCTGTTTAGAGTTCTGCCTTATACTAAAAAAGGATAATATTTCAATAAATCTGCTTTATTTGCTCATTAGTCAAATTAAACTGCCAAAATCACCTACTGGAATAGAAAACCCACTCACCCCAAATCAGTAAGTGGGGGCTTATCCCTTCCTCGGCGATAACAAAGGTACATTTGCGGTCCTACAAGACTGCCATTATTGAGATCTGCAGACAGTCCTGAGGGAGTAACATCTATACATTTATATCCCTGAGGAACTTCCTCCCCCAGAGATTTATTAAGTACTGTTACATCCGTAATAGGCTCTTTTGGTTTAGCGATTTTATGGCAAGCATCATTGAAGTGGATTTCTTCCTCTAGTGGTTTGGAAATATCTGTTAGTCCTGCGACAACAAAATAGTCGGCAACACGAGCCCCTTTGTCTTCCATCTTCCATTACAAGATGCTCTAACTGGTAAGAAAGAAATAAGTATCAGTATGTTTAAAGGCAGTAAGATACCAGAAATAATAGAATTATATTTATCTTAAAAAAATGCACTAACATAAATGAAAACATATTAGAAGAATACAAAAGAAATAGAGAGACCCACCATCATATCATGTAACAGTTTTCATCTGTAACCACAACCTCTCTCCAATTTTGAATTCTGAACCACAATCGTGAGTTAATTGTTATATCTTGGAATGGAAAACCTGAGTGGCCTCTTTTTGTTAACTTATACACCAGAGTAACTGAACCAACAGGAACAGTAACAGCAAAATGCTATCCAAAGTTTCACAAGTAGTTCACTACTGGTGAGCAGTCTGACTGAGCCAAAAAAGTTCTTATGTATTTTGCATATAGTCTATTATCACACTGTTCACCGTGACAATGGATCTTTTAAAGCATGATGCGCAACTAATTTGCTTCCTGAATATTAAAGATATATGCAAAGACTGTCTTGATTATTCTAAAGATAAACATTTGCAGCTATTGCACCCCGTAAAATTTTACATCAGATACCAAGGTCAGATCTTGAAGTATTCTGCAAGCTTAAAGTTGATGTAATGTTGGTTTACTGCATATGGGGGCTCAGATCCCCGATATGAACCTATCCACACCCAGCAATATACCAGCTTTTATCCCAAATCTTTAAAGCAAGTTAACTTCAATGGACTACAGACCACTGTGAAACAAAAACATTCAAGACCACATGAAGTTTTCCATAATAAGAAGCAACACAGTCCTGCTGTTCCAGTCAAATTGTGTGGGGAAATGACATTCTTCCTGGAACATATTGATTAGAAAAAAATATCTTTATATATAATTCTTTCTGTGTAGTTGTTTTGGGGCTCTTTTTGCAATGTTTGCTACCAACATTGTAAATTACCTTCAGCACAGGACAAAATAGTATGTATAGAATGAAAAGATGGCCTTGCAAAGAATATGTGCACCACATAGCAAAAGACTGAGTTTCCTTTTTTTCAGATACTTCAGTACTATTGCAAGCCACTTAAATCCCATGTCTTATTTTCTTATTTAACAGCTTGATTTTGCAAGGAAAGAAAATACTTCCCGCTCTTTCATGGAACATTGAGCAACGGGCTAAAAACGCTTATCTAAGTCACCCATATGTGCTGGAACCTCAGTAAAGTAGCTTCAGGAAGTTTACTGTCATCAAGTTTCAGACTTTTTAAGCCGGACAAGATATTTAAAACTCCCTTTTGTTCAACTAATTTTGTTCGAGTGTAAAATTTTATTGCATGAGAAATCATTGCAACACTCTCCAGAGCTTGCTCAGAAACAACACAATTCAGAACAGCTTGAATGGCTGGTACAAGACTTCAGTCCTCAGGCCACCTTTATTGTAGTTGCTTTATCTCCCTTTATTTTTTTGCTCTAATACCATCATGAGTTTAAGATTTTACCAACAAATTCTCATTAAAACAAGCAACATGGATTTGGACATTGCTCACTGATATTGGGAAATACTAAGTCATAAGTTGATATGGTGCATTTGATCAAATTGATGAAAGTTGTTGAAAGCTGACCTCAGATTTCCAGCACCAGTCCCTGCTCCAGAAGGAAGAAAGTAAGCCTGTGCCTGACCACCACTATCAACCTCATCCACCAACGCAAGGAAGGTAATACCATCTTCGTGTTCTTATTTTATAGGTTGCTTGTATTTTGTTGCAGTAACTGACTTGACTGGTGACTTCTAAAGCCACAAGGAAACGAGTAACAGTTTTAATTTTAACATTACTTGCATTATTCAAGAAAACATCAAGAAAAAATAAACCTAAAACCCCCCTGAATTATCCAACCTTCCTTGCTTTCTATATGGTCAATAAGTAATACGGAACACTTGAGACCACATGATTACTTGGAACCAGCCATCAACATACAGTATTATGCCAGTTTGCAAACAACAGTTCAGCTTGTCTTCTGAGAGAAGAGAGAATGCAGTTACAAAACTACGCCTTATTTAACCTAAAATCAGTTATTTCAAAGCCATCTGGAATATGTTACTCAGCAGTATGTGAGATCAATAACTACAAACTCAAAACTTCTCCTTGAGGGATATATCCGAAGACACATATTCAACCACTGCATATGCTGCCCATTATTTGACTGTACATCTGGCTTCAGCAAACAACAAATGCATGGGGAGATAAAGAAGCTTCATAAAGCATCTTTAAACTCCAGCAGAAGACCAAACACAATCATCGTTTAGCTACCATGACTGGAGTTCTAAATATTTTATAACACTAACAATTCTCTGTAAAACTTAACTATGTTATACTACATTTTAACTGGGATGAAAAGTTTCTGTCTTTATCAACCAGCACTCACTGAATAAGCTGTAATAGCTTTTTTTAAAGCCACAATACACTGGCAAGCATTTGCTCTTCAGTTAAAAAGATTTAAAACACATCAGAGCACAAGCACCTGCTTTTAAAAAGCATCATTTAAAAATACATCAAGAAATGTAGAAAGAAAAAATAATAATGCTTCATAACAATGATCAGGAAAGATCTATGGTTGAAGACTTCTTAGAAGCACTCCTCAAGAACTGCTGAGGAAGGCAGGGCTGGCTAAGTAAAATCTACCAACCAACCAACTTAAACTCAATGCTTACACCATCGGGAACTCTGGTGAAAGAGTTCTCTATTAAAAGACAGAAGGTAAACTGGAAGCTGGCAAGTCTTGCATGTTGGTGTATGAAAAATGCCCCACAATCACAAAGCAGCAGAAGCACCACAAAACTGAACGTTGCCTTAAAGATGATGAGTTGGAAAAACAAAGTTTTGTTTTGTTCCTATTCTCATTAGCATTATTTTGCAAAGCTACACCAGTGTCTGAAGTGCTTGACAATGCCTTTTTAATTGAAAACTGGCTTAGTAAACAAAAGTTATACAAACTATGACTCTTAAAATCGCAAGGCTTATACCTTCAGTGTATTAGCAGCACGCCATTCCAGTTTAATTAGCCAAGACAGCATTACAACTAAACAGAAAGACATATACACATTATACTGAAGAATCATACCTATCTCACAAGACTATTGTTTATTTCATATTAAGTTTATCCTAAAATTCTTAAATTCAAACACTCATTTATCCCCAAAGTACTTTCAAGTAAAACTGGGACAAGCTCTCCCCATTTACATTCAGGTAAAATTAGAATCCCCCACATACAAACAGCGACTATCATACAAATTTGCTTCCTAAGGTTATAGTAAGTCATACAGAAGTCAGCAAATCTGTCATAATTTTAAGCAGATTTTAGAGAAGGAGGAGGGAAGCTGATGATGCATCATTCATATCTGCCCCATCCCTGGCAGTGTTCCAGACCATGCTGGACAGGGCTTGGAGCAACCTGCTCTAGTGGAAGACGTCCCTGCCTCTGGCAGGGGGCTGGAAATGGATGAGCTTTAAAGCCTCTTCCAACACAAACCATTCCATGATTCTATGATGATTCTATGATCTTTGCCTTCGGATATAAAGGCTTGCAGCAAAAAAATGCAATAAAATGAGTAAAATATCAAATAGTTCAGTGGTATTTTATTCAAGCTAACTTAAGATTTTACTAGAGCTAGTGTGGTACTGAGTTTTCAACATCTGTTTACCATGAGAGCAGATTTATGCAAACTTTATGTTAACAGACCCCAGTAAAAAGGTGTATAATGTGAGCTAATTCAGTGACAATCATTCTGTGAAAAGCAATTCATATAAACTGAAATTGAGACAAGCCTGAATAATTTCTGTAGAAGCTGTTACCATGAAGGTATTCCAAAGCACATTGTGATTATGTATATCACACAGTACTGCAAGTCAACTTCCAGGAAATAACGCCAAACCCAAAACAAAACACACAACACAAAAAGTCACACTGCACAACCATGCTGCTTGAAGCAGCAGGTCTCAGGTAAAATTCAACATTAACAGTGTCACAGTGAGACGCAGCTACTATTGCTTCTCTACACATCAGTCATCTGGGGATAAAAGGCTGTGCTTTGAAGACAACACTATGGCATCATAATCATAACCTCTTACAAAAGCCTCTGGAAATAAGTGCAATACATGGCCTTTGAGACATCTCATGATAATAACTTTTAATGGAGTGTATATAATTAATACCATTAGAACTTAAATACCATAAACATCAGCAAGAAACAAAATATCCCTGTGAACAGTAAACTGACTTGCAAGACAATATTAAACATAATCAGACTTAGCAGATCATGGCTATACAAATGTGGGAGAACACTGGGCTTTTGGGATTTCTAAACATATGGGAACAGGGGAAACAACCAGCTAATCCTGCCACAGATCCATGAACCATTCAGCTTGATTACTCTGTTGACCAACAAAGGGTAAGCTCAGTTTGAATGTTTATCCAATGTAATTTTTTAATAGCATCATTCTGCTTTATAACCATTTTGCAAATCTGAAGTAATAGTTTTCTCTCTTTTCACTGTTGCAATTCATAGGTGCTGGCATTTTAGCAACTGGGCAAGAGAGATTATCTGTAAAACAAGATCTGTGATCTAACACTGTAGGTCTGGTGCCAGTGCTAAAAGAGAACCAAAGTGCTGCAAAGTGCAACCCAAGCTGCTATTACAAGAAAGATGATCAGGAGGTCTGCAGGAGCTCCCTGTGGCTGACCCTTTGGTGATAAAATGCTCGTGTGACTCAGAGCTCGTGTGACTCGTGTGCTCAGAAAGCAGAGCATATAGGCTAACCTATTCTGCTTCCATTTTTTTATTTCTTATTTGCCATAAGCTATTTACAACTGCCATGTAGAAAGCAAACAAAAACTGAAAGGCATGATTTTATACCTGCTCACGTATTTTCAGACAACTCAATCAGCATCCAAGCTTTCTGAAGAGATCACATTTTTCATTTAAACACTATAAGAGGGATGTACACATCAGCTTTTTCCTCATCACATGACCAGAACTAATGCGGATCTGCCACATATTCCATCTGTGCAGCAGTAACTCAGAAGCACAGAGTTTACTATAGATGCACTACACCATTTCCAAGGAAAAAAGTACTGATATAACCCATACAGCTTGCTCCTACCCACAAGCTATATAGAGCTATCTTGTAAGTAGGCTGCAGACCAGAACAGCTCTAGCAGTGCCAGCTTCTTTCCAGGAGCCAGCTTTCCTAGATAGCAAAAAGGATTTACTTTTGTGCTTTTTGCATGTGCAAGAGGTTTATGACCTACGAAAGACAGTGGTAAGGACCATCCAACTCCAGAACAACATTTTCACCAGTCCAACTCTGGCAGACACAAAACCAACCACCGCCTTCTAATCTTTTAATCTTGTCTTCATTCTTCTATGGGAATATTAAATCATTTATTGAGTTGCTTATTAGGTCCTTATGCTGCCTAAAGCAGGTGGCATTTTACTTTGTTAGCCTGACTCCAAAGAGGTGTGTTTGTAAACAAGGAATGAAGTTCTCCCAGTGTAGGCTGGAAACAAACACAGGGGCTCTGAAACACTTTTTTTTAACAGTTCAAAGCTTTATTATAAATGGTGATTTATTTTTTTAAGCATTCATCATATAAACACATTCCAAGTACTTCCTTCCTTTGAAGGCACATGAAAAGCAGTCAAACACACAAAGCAGTGACCAGTTTATAAAAATTGCCAGTAAAGTTCTAACAGTCCCTAGAGTTTCAGTCTCCTGTGTGTGCTACTGTATTATCCCATTCAAGTATGCTGCCAACACACAGAAATGTTGCAACTAGTCATGCAAGAGCAAAATGAAGTTAACTAGATCAGTCAGCCCTGCTATAGCTACCCAGAACCATTTCTCAGCCATGACACTGCACAAATCACATGAGAGCTTAACAGTCTTGAGAACTGCAGCTATACCAGGAAAAAACTTCACCTCATCCTTGTGCTCCCAAAGTTGCCTGGCACAATGACAGACGAGCCTTTTCCCCCCGTGTTTCCTTTCATAAGAAGCAAACAATCCTGGAAACAAAGCAGAATCACCTCAAATATCACGGGAATTCTCTCAAGCCAGAACGCAAGCCTCTTGAAAACTCTACCGATCTGCTCTCTACCTTTTCATCAGGGCATTGCTTCTACCATTTGCCTCTCTTGCTGTCAGCCAGGCTTTTAATACAGACTTCCTGTTAAAGTTTCATTCCCTATAGAAACAGTAAAAACAAAGATTGAATAATGTACACATTTGTTGAAAGTTATACTTGCAGCTCACTCCACTCACATTAAGTGAACACTGTGAATCCCTGTGGGACTCGCTTGCCAAGGCAACATTACATGTCACTTAAGCATTAAAAAAAGTACATGAAACCAGATTTTAAAATTAAGAAACAAAACATCGAGTTCTATGCTGCACTGATCTATTAAGAACATGAAGAACATTTAATGCTTCAAGAAAGAAAATAAATGGTTGAGGCAGCCACTTCAAATTATTTCAACTCTTCCACTGTTTTCTGATGATAAGTACCTCCCATGCCTATTTACAAGTATTAGCCAGCTATGAAAGTGCTCTTTTAGCTCAATAACCTTTCCAAGTCTACTTCAAAACATTATTCCTCTTTGCAAGATACTGATATCTAAGCAGCTCATTGGTACTCCACAACCAGCAATACACATGTACTCTTCCATCTATCCATCTCATTCCAATTCTCCATTCTTACAGCTATTGTGACAGTCCTCTTGCCACTTATTGCCATAATTCACTGGTTTTCTTCAGATGTGGTAAACACTACTATGACCACTTTTAAACATTGGTATGACCACAGACAGCTTGAGCTTGTGTTTTACACTGAAGCATGTGCAAGGCCTGTTCTACATTTAAGCACTCTGAAGCAACAGCTTTCCACTACAAGCCTGAGAATACCTCACTGGAGACAGTCTCAGACTTGGATCTCCCTGAACGACTCATTAGCACCAGGAAGGTGCTGTCAAAAATAAACCTTGTCTAAAGGAGGCTTCCATCTCCCAAGACTTGGAGAACACTCTTTGAAGCTTATTGTGAGAAAACTTCAGAAAACTGAGTGTAACATAAGCAAGGCTGGGAAGAAACATCTCTGGAGAGGAAAAAAACCCTACACTAGATTATCAGAACTTCAAGGTTCTGTTCATAACCCCAACAATTGATTTCAGACCATGCAGAAGCAATCAGCACTGTTAGCATTACTCCTACAACATGGAGTGGGGGGTGACAGCCTGGAGAGCAAATCTAGCCCCTCATGTGCCTTTCTAATCCATACAGCACTGGTAACTAGTTCTTTACATACAGAATACAGACCTAGTACCAGCTGAAACAAGCTACCCTCCACAGTAAGTGACTTTGAACATTTTTACACAAGGCTGCCATGAGAGCATGGAGCAGTAGCAATACGTATTTTTGTCTAATGACCCAAATCTGTAATATAAAGTTTCCAGGAGTGTCAGAAATTATAATTTTAGGAATCACCTGCAGAGCTGTAAAATGTCTAAGAAATGAGCAGCATTAACATGAATAATTTCCCCACGGACACTTCAAAAAACGTATTTCCCAGTCAGCCATCTGGAAAGCCAATGAGAAGAGTTAAAGGAAAGAAAAATAAAAGTAGACATTTAGGCATCACAAGGAACACAGTGAGAACTGCTGCCAGTGTACCTGCAACATATGTAGAACATATCTACAACTAGTTTACTGTCCCACATCAAGTAAAAGACCTACTTTTTCAAGAAACAAGGTGCAAAGGTCCTACATTACTACCCAAATACAAACAGAACTTCTCAGAGCACTTGCATTTTTCAGAAGGACATTGCCTATACTTTCTCTTCACATTTCCTCCTGTTAAACAAAGGACAGCAACAGAGAAAGTTGCTAACAGACAGGGCTAAAGTGATCAGCTGTGGTGCTTTTTAGACCCTGTTGTTGCATACATCTGCACTCAATAACATTAGACAACACAGTGATCAATAAGAAGCCACTAGCCCCTACTAAGCCCCCTTTGATGCTACATCAATAGTAGTTCTAGTGTGAAGAAACCTAGTGGCATATTAAAAACACCCTAAATAAGAGAAACCCACATTGTTCTGCCCCTACATCACTGTGCTGGAATCACTGTGAAGTATTTCATGGGCCCATTCACAATCATCTCTACAAACTCATGGTTAACACACTCATACAAACAGCTGAGGAGATAACCAAGAGAGCTCAAGAAGTTAACAACAAAGGATCTCTAAGAGGTGTCCAGGAAACAGAAAAGTGCTGGATAAGAGGACAAGAACAGAACACAAGACCATGAGTTCGGGGCCAGAAAACTGGAATGCAGGCCAAAGACTGAGGAACAAGCAGATTTGTTCAGCAATGGCTAGGAAGAAAGAAAAATTAGTCTTAAATTCAGAAGCTATTCTAGATCCAGTGGGATTGCTGCAGTCAGTGAGGAAGAACTGGCCATCAGAGTATCAAAGCTTAGAGAGAATAACTGGCAGGACGAAGGCAGGAAGGAACAGACTTCACCCTGAGGGAAAGACCAGGCATTTTCTACATCTTCTGTACTTTCCACCATCACTCACCAAGTCTTCCATTTGTTTGTTCTTCATTGCTCTTTTTAGCCTCAATAAAATCTAAGCATTTACTAGGGAGGTATAACAAGGCACAGGCTTAGGCATTCATTACAGTTGTGCCACAGCAAAATCCCACAGTATTTAATCCTGCTTATAAAAAACTCAAGAAAGAAATGTTAAATATCCCATGAGAATCATGACAGAGACAAATCTTAACAAAGACAGTTTTAAAGCTTCCACTTCCCTCTCTCAATTACAGTATTCATGGCCAAAAGGCACAAGCGAAGGATGGAAATGATTTCTGAAGTACAACTGTGTCTGTAGGGAGGGATGCAGAAAACAATTTATAGCAAATGAGGGGGAGGGAAGCCAAGGTAAGCACTATAAAATGTAAATATTACTCCATCCAAAACACAGTTCAGAAGGGCAGCTAGTCCGTATTTTTTGTAACTACTTATTATACAGCAACTTTTTAAAAGGAGAAGTCCCCCAAACAGAACATTTCATTTTCCTTGGCACAGTGGATAAAGGCAAATGAAAGCAGCAAATCTTCCCAATAGTGAGCTTCAAACCCAAAATTTGTCACTGAAAATGTCAAACTGCATCAGGTAAGAGTGACAGAAGTATCCTGCTTTTACTCCACTGTATTTGGACACACAAGACCACCTCAGTTTAGTTTTGAAGCCATTCTTAAAACTTTGAATTTATGGCATGGTGGATGGAATGAGAAGTGGGAATTGTTTCTAACATCTTTTTTGCTGCATTTTAAAATACACTTTAATTGTAACGTAGAACATTTGATGTTCTTTTTCTCTCTAGCCAGCAAAAATGTCCGGCAAGATAAAAAAAATGGGACCTAGCCATGCTGCAAATTACATATGCTGAATGAATGACATGCACGGACTGCAACTGTGGGGCTGTAACTGCTGTTTGCATATGAGCTACACCACACTGGGAAGGTTAAATGGAGAGATAACACTGACTAATACCGCCCTTATCTAGCAAATCTCTACATCCAAGTTGGCAAAATGACAACATCTACCCCACAAAAAAAAAAAAACCAAAACCCAACTATGAGTGTACTGCTACTAGTTCTGCTACAAGTACGTCTATCAACTAACATGCACTTATGTGGTAGTTTCCCAGCTGGGTTAGCTAGCAAAGCAATACAAAGCAACATTAAGGCATCCCCTCAGTATCACAGTAAATTAGCTGAAGTGCAACGATATGTTAAGGAAGCTATGACTTTGGGATTCCAAAGCCAGTTCAAGATAACTCTTTGTAACACAGAGCAGACATAGCTAAAAAACCTTTCCCCATCTTTTGGACCACAATTACCCAACAACCATACCCTTAAAGGAAAAGCTGGAGTTTATTGAGTCAGGGTCACCTCATGTGCTAAGATTTAGGAGAAAAGCGCTCACAAAACTCACAGGTTTGTGCCTGGTGCTCTACAGAATGAACCCTTCACTGTCCTGAACAGTTCAGCATACAAGGCAATTATAAGGTTGTAAAATTTGTTAGAATCCTGCTCCTGTACTGGGATTAAACTGACAGCACTGTGCTGAGCCCAATTATTTTTGCACTTGCAGTATGTGGGAAGCATTGTGACTATAAAATGACAGTGAAAAAGGCAATCTCACACAGACACACTTGCTGACACATGGAAGCTACCAGAGCTGGACCAGCTCCTGATCTTGGTTGCACAACTGAGAGTAACTTCTTAACCCACACGTTTCTGCTGAAGCTCAAGACAAAAACCAAAACTGAAGAATCCAGCCCATCGTGCCCTTCTCCTTGTTAGCACAATGCTTCCACACGAACAAAGGGGGTTTCCTCTGGGGACTTTTTCATTTGCATGTACGTATACACAACTTACACCACACACTTCTGGCTTGTCCGCTTTTATTTTCAATGGCTAAATTGAAATAATTTTATTAATTAGTATTAAGTGTATTTCTAACACAGTGAAAATTTACAGCAAAAATTAAATAGTGAGGATATCATTGACTAACTCATTTCTAACACTCCCCCTTACTCTTCACATCCTATTTTTATACCACAGTTCCTCCTTCTTCTTTCACGCACATATCCACCTACACCCTGTTATTGCTTATTTCTATTTCATTCTGTTTCAGCCTCTACAATAACCCTGAATTTAAGACATGACATGAAAGTACACTTCGAAAAGGTAAAAATATGACATTTAAAAGAATAGGGCCATCACTTTCTGAAGTCTTTCATTTCCACTTCTCCTCCACAATTTCCTTCTGGTGCTGTTTCTGAGCTCTTTAGGGAAGTACCAATGACTACTTCTGCATCACAGACTGTTACTAAAATGACTGCTATAGATCTAACCTCTCAGCACCACTGCCTCATGTAGCCTTCACTGCATGATTTAATTTTGACTCTACAATCTGTGGAGGCACTTTATAATTGTACATACATGAGCAGAATGTTTTCACATCAGTGACAGACCAAGCTTCCAGAAGAGGCATAGACTAATCCTGAACTGAAGAATAGCAGAAAATACCCAAAGCTTATTATGCAATATAACAAAAAGCCTTGTTCACTTTAAGTAATTACTTGGTCATTACCACTGTTAGAAATAGTTGATTTTAAATACTTGAACAGTGGTGATATATTCACTGTTTATACATATTCTCCTCCTACCTGCCTCAATCAGAGCAAAGCATAACTGGCTTAGCTTCAAGAGGATTTACTGCTTTTAGTATGACATAACATTTCTATCATGATTTATGCCCACAGTAGCAAAGATTATTTATATATCGAATTGATATATAACGGAAAAGATGCAGGGCTTTTTCTGTCCTCTTGCCTAAGACCACCCAGTGAGTCCATAGCAGAAGGATGAGGGATAAGTACAACTCAGCCCTCTAAATCATACCTCTACCCTTGCTTTTTGTGCAAGCTCAACCTACACTTTCCTCAGAGGTACCAGATCTTTACAGGGTTTGGTTCTGGGGGATTCTGAAGGGGAGGGCAGGCTGGCTGGGTTTGTTTTGGGGGTTTTTTGAGAGTCAGCATTAAAAAAAATAAGAAATATCATTGCATCACAGGAAAGCCCAATTAAAACACTTTAACAAACAAGAGAATCATACTGGAAATATGCCAACCCACATAAACTGCATCATGTCTTGTTAATACACTTAAATAGAATTACTTTGGTGTATTTTTTTGGTCCTTTCCTCCTCCTTCTAAGAAGTATCACAGTTCTTTCCAGTAATCTTCAGATCAAATACCTTCAAATCCACAGCTACCAATATATCAAAAGCTGAGCTACTGAACCTTCTGACAGCGGGATACTTGGAAATCACAAATACCCCAAACCTTATGTTTCAACAAGGTTACATTGACCTTTTTTCTTTTTAATCCAACATGAGTTGTGCAACAATTTATCCTCCAACCTTTTGGTCATGCGGACACCATATTTAAAACTTAAGGTCAAAGTTGACTAAAGGACAATGAAGGGAAAGAAGGCTCCCTACAAGTCTTCATTTCAGCAGAGATTTAAGACTGAGAAAGGTTTTTATTAAGTAGCTGTTGTACTATGTCCTTTCCATGAGCACAACAGTTTCTACAGCCACTGCTATAAAAAGCATTGCAACCTACTATGACTTGCAAAATTAACTCCGATTCAGTTGCTAGGAAGTAGGATGGGAAGCAAAAAGGGATGTTGAATATTTAAGTGATGCTGCAAATTTCTTTTTCCAGTTTTAAAACCTGAAAATTAGCAAATCCCATCACCATTATTCAGCTCAGTCTAGATACCATCTTCTCTATGGAAGAGTCACAAGACAGTTTCCTCTCCCTATCCCACACTACAGCAGGAATTTAAAAATCAGTAAACCCTTGAATGCAAAACCGTGCAGATTAAAAATTGCCAGACTGAACAGTGGTGCCCATAATTCTTTTGTAAGAGTTACACAGAACATTAGTATTAATTAGGAACCTTCCCAAGACACCCCCATTCTCTTCAGATCACCAGTTCAGCTCTACTCCTGCCTTGCTACTTTCCCTTTCAAACACGTATCTTAAACAGGACCAGGTTATTTACACTGTTCCCAATGCTTGACCTGAATCAGCCAAGCTCACCTGAGCCCTATAGTATGCACCAGGCTATGTCAATATTTGTTCTTTTACTAACTAATAATTAACTCTGGCCACATTGCTACAAAATTGCCAATATTGCCATTAATGCATATAGAAATACCATTAAGTGCCATAGTGGTGTTATATCCAAGTAAAGCATACAGAGCAAGCTGTTCACCAGAAATGCAGACCTGCAACCACACTGCTACTGAAAGTATGAAAACCCACACTTGTGAGCATCCTTAATAGTGGAAAAACCATTTCCAAGTAGCCCCTATTTTAAAAGCCGGTCCTTGCGCCTTCTGGAGCACTGCTTGCACAAGCAGATCTTATTTTTTCTGCTACTTTCTAGGAAATTCACTGTTTAGAAAAGGCCATTGAGCAAAGCCTGTTCTAAAGGATGAGGAGCTGCTCATAAACTTGAGGAAAGTACCTCACCCAGCTGGACCCTAATTCTTCCAGAGCAAGTAAAACATCTATATCACACAAGGCTGCAGAGAAGGTTTTTTCATTTGTCATTAAGGCTCCATGCAATTTTCCCCTTCTCCAAAAGCTAACCACAAGAACTCTAACGCTCTTTTTCTGATAATGAAACAATATCAATGCCAAGTCATGACTACCCCTAGAAAACTTCATTTACCAGAGACACAGTTCCACTTCTATGTTCACTTTAACTGAACTTACAGACTCCTCAATCATCTAAAAGCAAATTAGAGCTTCACCAAGGCTCTAAATATGATTCTTTAAAGAAGGACGAGAGAAACAGGAGACTCACAAAGTAAGACTTGTATGCTAAACACACAAACCAGAAGTAATCCATTTACTCCCTCCCCCTCGACCTTCCTTGGCTAGACTAACTCAATTAGTTTCCCTAAACCACCACAGACACTTGCCAAGATTAAATATTTGTGTTTAATCATTCAGAAAGTGAAAGATTATGTACTGTAATGTAACACTCTTTACGGAAACCTCTCGTTGAGCAACAGTTCCAGAAAAAAAAATTGTGAAATGAAGTAAAAAGCTGTGCAGAACACCAGACTTCCACTCAGTCAATTCAGAAACGTTAAACTTCAGAGACATGACCCGAGTTCCCTGCCCATAGCAGAGGGCTGGAACTGGATGATCTTCAAGGTCCTTTCCAACCCAAACCACTCTGTGATTCTATGATAAGCTGAGACCTCATTTTTAGCATATCAACATTCTTGGAGGCGGCACATTTTTAAACGCAGCACGTTTGAAATGACTCCAGAACAACAACCACGGTTAAGAAGTTATTAAATATTATCATTCCTTGGCCAGCAACCGGTGCTACACGCAGACATCATGACGGAACAAATGTCAGGGCTAATTTTCACCGGCTTGGCCGGCGCGCCGCATCAACCCAGGTACACAGTAACCGAAGGGAAAGTCGCAATGAAAACACGCACAAGGCTGGGCTCTACCTGTGCAATCCCGGCTGACGCAGCGCACGATGCATGGAAATCTGCTCGGTTATTCAGCCGGGGGAGGCACAGCTCGGCCCGTTTCCCCCCGAGCAGCCCTCCGAGCCCGCCGCACGCCCCGGCCCTGCCTTTGTAACATGGCAGGTCGGCGGCACAGCGCAGCCGAGGCGCGGGCAGCTCCCGCCCCGAGAACCGCCTGCATCCACGGGCCGGGGGTGCGCTCCTCCGGGCCGGCCGTGGCCGCGGCTTCCCGGGAAGCGGAGAAAGTTTTCCCCCACCTCTCACCGCGGCCCAGCGGAAAGTTACCGCCGGCCCTGCACGTCCCGCAGCCCCGGCCCGGCGCTGACAGCCCCGCCGCGGGCAGGGTCGCCCCTTCCCCGCCGGCCCAGGCTCGCGATAGCGCCCGCCCCGCGATATCTCCTCAGTGAACCCCCCTCGCCCGCCCCACCGCGCTGACAGCCCGGCTCCCCCGCCGCCCCGCAGCACTCACCTCAGGCGGGGGACGCGCTCCCCGGGGACGGGGAACGGCCGCCGGCGCCTCCTATACCCGGCGCCGCGGAGCGGGAGGGTGAAGGGGGGGGGAAAGCACACTCGGTCCCCGCGCCCTTATCTCATCCTCGCGGAACCCGACTCGCCTTGTCCGCCTCCCCGCCGTGTGTGTGGGCGTCTCAGGCGGGATCCCCCCTCCCCTCCGCACCGCCTCCTTGCGCCGCCATCTTGGCTGTCACGGGGGGCGGGCACCGACTCGTGATCGCGGCGGGGAAGGCGCCCGCCGGGCCCTGCTGCTCGGCGGCGGGACGCGGCTCTGCCCCGCCTGTGCCTCTGAGGCGGGCACAACAGCACCGCGCTACCCAACGGCCCCGGACGACCTCCCCGACGCCCAGCCCGCTCCGGAGGGCTCCCTTTGACGCGGCGGCCCCCGCTTCCCGCCTTCCCGCCTCAGGGAGCGGCAGGGCGCCAGCGGCTGTGACCCGTGAGGGGAGAGCGGGAACCCTCAGTGAAACCCTCTCAACACAGCATAAAATGCAACGCGCGGAGCTTGGGCTCCACTCTCTCACACACACACACACACACACACACACACACACACACACACACACACACACACGTACACTCCTGTACGTTTAATTTAAACAGAAATTAATCTCCGGCACAAATAGTCCCGTGTTTCGCTCACCTGCGGCGCCCGTCGCCAGGACCCGGGGGTGATGCCGGCTGTCTGGAAAACAAGGGAAGAGAAAACGAGGGAATTTCTGCAGGCTTGATGCAACCCGCACTGGGTTGTTGCATCAAAGACCTAGAAAAGAACCCGAGACAAAAATAATCTCCTCAGATGCGCGCCGCGTGTCAAGACGTTGCCGAGCACGACGACATGAGTTCTGCTTGTTCCACATGCAGCACCGTGTGTACTGGGTCAACAGTCTATACCAAGGTGCTATTTTCAAAGTGATCTTTAGGCTCTGACCATAAAATTTTGGCTTTGAATCCAAACTTCCCTCAGTTCTGGACGTTTGGCTCTAGAGTCTACATGTGGCTCGTCACAATGACAGAAAATTCATGTGGAGTTCTGAATTTGGACTGCAAATGTTTATGTTCAAACCTGCTGTATTGGTTTAGTTCATCCCTCTGACAAATCTGACCTATTAGGAGAATATAAAAACAAAAAGAAGGGCTTTTTACAAGGGTAGGTAGTGATAGGACAGGGGGGAAATGGCTTTAACCTGCCCGAGGGGAGACTGAGCTGAGCTCTTAGGCAGAAGCTCTTCCCTGTGAGGGTGCTGA
>JBCJKH010055495.1:0-13993 GCA_039877255.1 Loriculus beryllinus | reverse complement strand
GGGGCTTGGAGCAAGCTGCTCCAGTGGAAGGGGTCCCTGCCCGTGGCAGGGGTTGGAGCTGGAGGAGCTTTGAGGTCTGGGATTAAAATAAGACCTTTTCCCCCACATGCTTTTATTAAGATGACAGTTCACAGCAGAAATGCTGCTCCTCCTACCCCCTGTATAAGAAACAGAGGCTGACACAAGCCAGTCTCTGCACAGGCAGAAGCACCCATGTGCAAGCCTGCACATGCAGACACAGCTTTGCCCTGCCAGGTTTGATATTTGTGAGCTGAGTCTGTCTCTTTTTTCTCAACAGGCAGCATACTGACTGAGGAATGTGACAAACCCCTATCCCAGGCAGAGACTACAAGAACAACACAGCCCATTCCTCCTGTTTCTGAGTAAAATGCATTTCTAGCCGCACCCATAGACATCTCTCTCAACAATACACAGTGGGGTAAGTGAGAGATCAAGAACCCAGAACGTCTCTATTTATTTGCAGCAAGCTGGCCCGCATTCTGCACTGAGTCCTTGAATTATTTAGTGTGCTGGTGGAAAAACTTCTAAATCCTTTGACAGTTTCTGGTATTTTGTAATCCTGGAAATGTTTTTCAAGTAAATAGCAATAGTGAAGTCCCTTTTCTGGCTTGTGTTAGTAATTTTAATATGCAAACTGTTCTGTGTTCTCTGCCCTTGCTCGTTTTTCATGTAGACATAATTTTTAGGCTTCAGTGTTAACATCCGAGATTAATGGGTCTGTTCCTGCTTCCAAGAGTATTGTTTCAGCTGCCTGCATAGCGAGGCAAAATCACTACACCGATGTATGAATAGCTCACCTCAGAGAGTTTATGGTTATGGACATTAAAATATTATTGACTATTTCTAATGGAAACTTTCATTTTAGAGAAACATAATTCTTAACCATGCTGTGGCAATTTTGATACTTCTCAGCTCATGTCATAGGTAAAACTTTGCGTAGATGTCTTTGATTTGCTGTTAATTTATAGCCTGGCCTGGTTATTTCCCTCCACAATTTCTGTCCTTCTAGGACTTATCTGCATCTAATTACATATTGCATCAATGTCAACAAATTGCAGTCAGGGACGCAGATCTCACCACGCAAGGCCTGATACAAACTCCAAACCAAGAAGTTTCTGTCCAGTCCTACCAGCACAGCTGACACAGTGCTTATCTCTGTCTTGTCTTTCTTGTTCTTACATCTCCCCATCCTTCTCACCCTGTTCCATTAAGCCTCTTCTGCTTTCTCTCCGTGACCTACCTGCTGCTCACTCTCTCTAGGCTGTGGCACACTTTCTTCCCCACCAGCACATTTAATTGCAGTGTTCCATTTCATTATTAACTTGTCACCACCTTTATCAAGTCACCTTTCCTAGCTCAGGCCTAGCCACAAAGCTTTCCTGCATAGCTTGTCATCAGTTTTCCACATTAAGGCTTGTCTAAAGCCACATGCAAAAGGGTCTATGAAAAATAATGACTCTAGTGCTGTATTTATTTCTGAATAAAAAGCAGCATTGGTGAATAACTTCTGTACGGGCAGAGACAGATTTCCTATGTGTCCATTTCCTGCAGGCTCATTGCACAGAAATCTGCTTATGTGTCAGTCAAACAAAGCCTTCCCATCGTGAAGACTTCAGGGATCTCTAGGCAGTGGTCTTTACACGCATGTGAAGATCCACCCCAAGATCAATGAGGTCAATAGACATCTTCCTATTAATTCTGGTTAGCCTTGGATCAGATTCTTGTTGTGCATAGTAGGTTAATTAAACAAATTAAAAACTGCATGGTACTGCAGGTGGGCAGGCAGCAAGCATGCTTAATGTGGTATCCTGCTGCCTCTGGAGTGCAGGGTGGAGCACTGTCAGCCAGATTTAGCCTCCCCAGGAGTGTGGCCAGGGAAATGCACAAGGTTTCTACAGACTTTCAGCCACAGAATCTTTTATTTCCATGTTGCAACCCTAAATTTCTAGCTTGTGGCACTGAAGTAATTTTCAAAGTATGGTTTAGATTACTTTAAGTGCATTTTACACATGGGTAAACTCAAGCAAGGCAGAGGACAAGTGGCAGATGGTCAGTGACAAAGACAGGAGAATTTCCTTGTCCCAGGACATGGCTTTAACAGACTTTGTCCCAGGATTGTGAGATTTAACTACTTATAATTCATGAGGCTTCAGCAGTGCTGAAGGGGAAAAAAAAGTAGCTGTCATTGTTCATAGTATTTCCTGGCAAAGACTGGCTTCCATAGGCAAAACTATTTCAGCTTCTTAAGTATGCAATTTGGAGCTTAATCTCTTCACTTTCCTACCAGTTTTATTCCTTTTGAACTTGCCTGTGCCATGTGCACTGCTTATTTACAACTCCAGGGGGGAAGAACAAGTCTCCAAAGGAGCCCATCAGGACACCTTTGAAACAGGCACAGTGTATCTGCAACCTTGGTAAAAATAACTATAATGATAATGGATAATTATAAACCATGTAACTGGCAAAACAGCACACTGCATTTCAGAGGATGAATTGCTTTACCCCGTCCAGTAACCCACTTTACAGTGCAGTAATGGATCTACATTTGGAGGGTTGTGCAATGAAATGGAGCCTCTGGCAAGCTGGAATCACACTGGAAGTGAGGCAACATCTTTGTGGGATTTTTATTTATGCATATTTAAAAATCTGGAACTTGTCCCTTTTTACATAAAGAGACTGCCCCTGCTTGGAATGATTAAATTCTAGAACAGATTATGAAATAATAAAGGCAGTATTATGATGCAGCAGTACAACAGTGCAGTAACCTTTCACTTTACTGCTTCAAGTACAGTATTTCTGAAAAGTGTTTTGCACTCCAGGGGAACTACTGATTATAAATTATAAAAAAAGGAATAGAATATCATTCATGTATGAAAGGAAAAAAAAAAAGAAGTTTTCAGACCCTTATTTAGATAAAGAACTTACTGAAGCAGCTAAAAATATGGGGAAATGAAGTGAACACAGGGCCTGATCCAAAGGCCCCTGAACTCAGCAGAAGCACTGCAGGGGGTGTTCATTAGGTGTCAGAGTCATATATGTCATCCTGAATTCCAATTCACAAAATGCAAATAAAGAATGTTATTGTGTATGAGTAAGGATAAAGTCTAATTGCAGAGTCTAGGCATTCCCTGTGGATAAAATGAGCAGATTTTTCTCCAGCAGGTAGACTTGCTCAGCAAGGATTTATTGCCAATATTTATGTGAGAGTTTGTAGTCCCAAAGGCACAAAAATGCTGGGAAACAAAAAGGAAAGAAAATGTATCCAAAGAGAAAACCCAAATGTTTCCAAGTAATTTCCATAAATAAAAATCTGATGCAAGCACATTATCATTTCACTTTTCAGCACTGATTTGCTTCCTCAGGATTTCAGAGTGTGCATCTGAGAATTTAGAGTATGCATCACAAAGTTTCCCTCAGCAAACACTAGAACTATGTACAAGGTATTGTAGCAACTATCAAATATCGAATGAGCAAAGACCCAGTAGATGGCCATTGGTATTAACCAGCGAGAAAATGTGCTTTGTTGTGTTGCTGCAGGTAGGAGTATCAAGCAAGTGATGCCAAACCTCTCCTCCTGTTGTTAGTAGCAAATAAGGATGTTCAGGTGGAGGATATTTCTCTAGTGACTCTTCCCATAGACACTGAAAGCTCTGAAACAAATATTTGAGAATGGAACAGCAGAAGGGGTGCTTGAGGATGGTCCACGTCTTAACTCATATACCAAAACCAACCTTTTATGTGTTCCAGCATTAACCTGTTTTAAGTATTGCTCTCATCAGTAAAGCAAGATAACAAAAGCTTCTCTTTGGGGAGTAATACCAGGAAGGAAATTATGCATGCAGATTTGCCAGCAAAAATAACAGTTTCAGGCTGTAAATATACACACTGATACTACTGTTTTGTTGCTATTTTCGGCAGCCCCTGTAGCCTCAGGGGTTAGAGTGAGGAAGTAGCTGCTATTGCTGCTGTTTATGCATCAGCTTTAAAGGTCTGATTTGGACTCATGCTCTTTGGCCCACCTGGAGGTGATTTCTGCAAACAGCAGTTTTTTCTCTGACCCAGTCCAATCCAGCACCGAGAGTCACACCATGTGATACTGTGGTGCTGTGGGTATCTGCTCTCACATCAGATATAAACCCACCTTCCTTCACTAGAGAGCTCAGTTCCTTATTGTTTGCACTTCAGTTCATGCCTAGGACAAGTAACTGCATTTCATGTATCTAAACATTCCCCACAGTTTGGTCTGCCTAAGATTCTTCAGGCTCTAAACTCTTGCCTGGTCCTGCTGTTGAAAGTTTTTGTATTTTGTTCTGGAGATCACTTAGATCTTGATGTGTTAAGTGAAGTATATCAGTTAATCACTTCTCGGGAGTACTACTAGGCTTAATTAATGTTTGTAGAACACTCAAGAGAAGCAGCTGCAGAAGTGCAAAGGATTATAATTAACTTAAAACTACCTCATTTTTGAGTAAATGGCTAACACTTAAACTGAGATTCTCCAAGTATAACTAATTTATTTGATTCTTAGACAAAAAATTGTGTTTCCATTTACTACTACCACTGTAGGATGCATTTTGATTTTTATTGTCCTTCAATGGCCTTTGATGTATCCAGACACATAACATAGCTTGCTTTAGTTCAGGAAACACTGTCCAACATATGCAAGTCAGGTTAAAATCAAACAAACCACCAAGATAACTAAATTAATAAACTCAAAGACAGTCCGCATCACCACTTGCCTTTAATATATTAATTAATTGAACCATAAAGCCTGTAATTACTATTATGGAATTATTTCCATATTTATTTATAAGGCATCTCATTTACATAAATAGTCATTATCTGGAAATAAACCCAGATCATTAGAATACAGAAAACTGACAAGCCAGATTGAGATCAGTCAAGATGTACAAAAGAGATTTGCTCCCTGCTTGAAACTCTTCTGAGAGGAAAATATCTGCTCCTGAACAAGCTTAAACAGGACATCACTTTGGAAACAGAAGCAGTGCTTCATCCACATGACATCACTGAAACAGAACAGTTATTTTGTAAGGTGAGAAAACATTGGGTCACTCTTCTCATGAACTGTCATGGAGGGTTTCCAAGAAAATGCATTTGACACATCTGCACTGAAAACGTGGCCCAGATTATAGCTGCCATTCCTGTAACGCAGCTTTTCTCTGAAACGGCAGCATTTCAAAATGTGTTTCAGGGTACTCCCTTCGTTCAGAATACTTTCTATGCTTTCAGGACTTTCAGTACTTCCAAAATTCTGCATCTAGTCAGAAACCAGAAATGCTGAAAAGAAAAAGAAGAAAGAAATACCACTTCCACATTTCTAATTGCAAACTGGATTCATCACTCCGCAGCTACTAGCTAAGTCACAGGTACTGACAAAAAGAATGCATCTCAGGCTCTTCTGACAGTGCTTTTGCCATTGAAGATCCAGAGCATTCATTATTAGAAATCTTCTAAGTAAAAATAAACTCACCAGTTTTTAAAAAAGCCACAGAACATATTCAAATAAATACTGTGATTGCTCTGTTCAGTCAGACCTGTGCCTCTCCTTTGGCAGCGTAAGCGTAAGCATAAGCTCACCAGAGTAAGGTGATACACCTCAATCTGCTCTGTTTGCATGACTTTCTTAGTAATTCCTAGAGAATGGAGGTTGGCTCAAGTACTAAGTCATGAGGGTTACATCTCAGTATATTTTTAGTATCTGTTATTTTATCTCGGGTAGTTTTTAAATCTGTATCACCGCCCAACTCCTCTCCTAATTATCTGAAATTATTTGCTTCTGTAACTGCTTCAGAATGTCCCCTCATACTACTACAAATACTGATCTTTTTATACTCATCTCTCAATTTGGTTAGGTTAGTACTTGTTCAAAACTTGAGCAACTGCTGAGAAACAGAGGCAAAACAAATTCACAACATTAAATCTCACCAGTGAGTCACTGTGAATATAGGTCAGATCGAGTAACCAAGTTTGAATTTGACCCATAAGGACAGCACAAAACTATCTTAATAAACAGCAATTTTTAAAAATCACAGTCTGACTCAATACAAAAAAGAATACTTCCAGGGTAAATAACGGGATTGGAGGAAATGTCCTTGGCAAGTCAATCTGTTCCATGCTGCTGATGGTTCCTGTTAGTGACAAGGATTTTTTTCAAGAAGGAAACAATGGAAAACAGATGCAAAAGCATTTACCAGCAGGCCAGGCAAAGGCAGCTTTTCCAAAATGTCAAGTGTGCAGAGTAGAGTCAATTTAAAAGAGAATTAATTATTTCAACTGAATTAATTTGACTACAATGAAGCCTTGTTAAGACATCTCATCCATCCTGCATCCTACTGTGCTACCCCTTACAGTCTAAGTCTAAATACTGACCTCTATTTGCAAACACTTTGGCTGAAAAATCCCTTATCCAGTCATAGTACCAGTGTTGCTTTTAAAACATATTTACTGTATCCCTTCCAGGAACTCACCCACAGAATTGTGCTTACCTCTTCCACATTCCCAGCTCATATGAATTTAATCCCTGGATTCTGCTTTTTCCTCATTCAGCTTCATACTTCCTGTGGTGTTTTCCCAGATGCTTCAGGTGATTTCCATCACTGCATTCATCAGACCCATCTGATAAATCAGATGCAGATCTGCCCTTTGCATAAAGTCCCTCACATCTTCGTTTTCAACAACTTTTCTCTTTTGCTTCATGCATTGCTTTGTCATTGCTTGGATTTGGAGAAAGGAAGGTGACTTAATTTTACGTCTAGAACTTTCATATGGAAGCTCATTTGCTCAAAAGAATATCCATGTCTACTTCCCCTGGAACCAACAATCCCAAAGTGCTTCATTTCCTTTGAGGACATGGGACTTAACATTGTAATACAACAGATTATCATCCATGGAAGGACTACTCAAGGAATTGCTGTGTCCTCTATTTGCATTTTCCAGATCAAGACAGATTTGTAATGCTATCAACAATTTAAAAAGTGGCAATAATGGTTGTCTAGAGCTCTTTTTCGTTGATAGCATTATATGAAATGTGGCAAACACCAGCACTGTCACTCTGAAACCTTTTGTTTCCCGTGGCAATATCTATAACCATGCTTACCAGTGACTGGCCAAAGCTATCACTTTTGGTTTCCAGTTTTAACATGGGCAGAGGAACCATTCCAAACCCATCCTTTTCTGTCACTATGAAAAACCTGTAGCAAAACCTCCATGCTAGGATTTATGTAAATTCCTTTATTTCTGCTATTTCATGGAGGAAAAAGAACTCCTCTTTATTGAGGAATAAACTTCATTACCCTGGGTCTTGCATGTCAACTTAAATGCATCAGTGTAAAATTCAGTCTCATTAAAGTAGCTCAAAGCCCTGAAATAGTTTGAATGCTGTTTTAACACTTGCATATAGTCATTCATATTAAATTTATATTTTATAGGAGCTCATAGTGAATATAAATGAATTAAAAGAGCTGAAGTGCAACAAAAAATGTGTAGTGGAAGTGAATTTTAAATTGGCAGTTAAGAACTCTCTCCTGTAGCATATTCAGATCTTCAGAGGAATACAGTTAGTTGGGATGTACTACTGCTTATTTCATGGTGTACTACAAACAACATGCAAAATGCAAACATGTTGAGGCCAAACTAACATCTTCACTCTGCCTATTATCCAAAGAGATGTGGACTGAAGTTGGTGAAGAATTTTACCACAGAAATGCAACCCAAGAGATGCTAATTCACTTCTTAAATGTTTTTAAACTAAAGACTACAGCTAACATCAAGCACAGCATATAACTCTTGTTCAGTTGTTGTAACATGAAAGCATTGCATGAACTCCTCTCCAGCAACAGTCCCAGTCCAAAAGGTAAGTCAATCTGGAAAGGATCCTACGGAAGGTCCAACAATTTATTAATGACATTTGATCTTTAGAGAGCTGCAGTAATGTAGTATTTCTTACATGATTTTGAGCACTGTCGTGTTCTTGTCATGCGAGGGGAATGACTAATGTACATATGGAAAAATTTAAGGGAGTTCTTAGAAACCATAATATTTTGCTTGATCATTCATAACCGAATACGTAAAGAACTATCCACCGTATCGCTGTTGCACAGCTTGTATTAGATCTCCATAGTTACACTTGGCATAACAAGTACAAAAATGAAGTGTCTTTGCAGGGCTGATAAGCAGACAGGAAGCAAGAGAACATCTGCTACAGCTTTAGATGGTTTTGCCGTCAGCAACTGCTGAAAAACTTCAGGCTCTGCATTCCATGTAGTGCTTGCTTGGCCTTTGACACTAGCAGCTGTTGAACAGGAGATGTAAAATGTTATACCTACAGAAAAGGAGGTGCTGCATTTTCTAGAAGGGTATTGGAGTATTTAATGGGTTTTTTCCTTTCTGTTTTCTGATCTAGAAAATGCTGGATAACAGACCCTGCAGATGGAGTTATCTCCTGAAGGTCAACCACTTCCTATTTCACAATTATTTTTTTCTAATGTTCTGTTTTCCTTTTCAAAACTGCTTTGTCTTGTTTTGTTTTGCTTTGTTCTCTTTTAAACACCAAAAACAATTGCACTATATACTGAATAGTAATTATAATCATTGTAAGGAAACCATGTGCTTCCCTGAATCAGGGCTGGGGCTTCCAGTCAAGGCAATCTATCTTCTTGTAGCATAACAGCATTTCTATAGCAAAGGCAGCCACAGAACAAGTTATAAAAAATAAATATCAAACAATTTAGAGCAAACTATTTTGTTGTTTAAAGAAAGAACATGATGTTTTAAGAACGAGCTCAGTCATGAAGTGCAGGTTCACTGCTTGTGTATGTGGAGAAACTCTCTGCTCCAGGTAGTTGAGGAGTTCTCCATCTACATACTATTTATATTTGCATAGAAAACTACTAACAGAGAACAACTGACAGCAGCATATTTCTTAGAATACTAAGGCCCATGTACTGTAAATGCATCTTTACGTACTTCCTCTGAGATTGTAAGTTTGCCTAGGAAATTACAACAGTTGTGATGAAATCAAAGTGGATTTATCCTTATATGGTAGATCTTTTGGGTCTGACACAATGAAATGAAAATGGGTTTCAGATAACAGTGAGAAAGATGAAGACACTACTCCAGAGTTATATAAGTGTGACTGAGAAGATAATTTTGCCCAGAAATTCTGTGTTTTGTGCTTTGGAGTTGTATGCAGTTTTTTATACATTCCAGTATACACACGCAGTAGTGAGACAAGGTGACCTTTGAAGGTCCCTTCCAACCCAAACTATTCTATGATTCTGTTCTATGATTTTATTCATGACCAATCATAACTGAGAATGTCTTTTAAACCTGCTGGAGTTCTTGATCAATCCAAGCTCCATGAAGTGTGCTTTGTTCCAAACATCTTCCACATCTTGCTCACTGCATAGCTGTCTACTGAGAAAAATCTTGTCCCAGGTTTGCTCAAGCTCAAGAAACACATTTTTAACAACCCAAAGGTGTGCTTACTCACAGAGTTGACAGTGCAGCCTCTCTGACAGCAGCTTGCCAGAGAAAGGAGCAGGAAAGAGGCAATGGGTGATGAGATTATCCTCCATGGAAGGAGACTCCTGCTTGGAATATCAACACATCTTTGCAGTCTCTCTCATTGTGACTGTTTGTGCTTTTATCAATTTTTCAGTTTGCTTCTTCAGCTACAGGACCAGATGGCTCCCATGCACAATGCACTGAATCATGGCAAGGCTTGAGGTATTTGTTATGTGCAACAGCAGACACATGCGCTGGACCAGGTTAAACTCTTTCACAGCAGATGGTGCATACTGCATATGGATGGTACTACAGCAGGCAGTTATATATACATACAGTCAGAATATGGGAGTATCTTTTCTTCTTGCAGGTTGTCAGGAAAATGACTGTCATACCTTCAACACAAGAACTAGAGGCAGTGCAGTAACACATGGAATAGGACAGATGCTAAGCACTTCCTGTGATGCACAATGCCTGATGGCAAGGAATCCTGGTGGGCCAAGGACAGGAGTCTCTTGCTCTCCCTTACAGCTTTAAACTGGTGCTGACACCTTGCCCAGTGCCCATTTGCCCAGCCAACAGCTGTGGGCAGTACTTCTGGCCATGAAGCACCTCCTGAGAGAGGAGATAACCTCGCTGTTTGAGAGCATCTTTGCCTCTGGCATTTTTTAAATAGAAAACAACCCAGATTTTCTTCTCACTTGCCTCACATAATCTCAAGATATAACACTCCTGTGAAGCTAGAGTGAACGGGAGGGGTTTGCAAATGCAACAAAAGGCTATAGGGTTCATACAGGATGCGATTTGTGCTTCAGTGACAAGACCATAAAAATCACCCTGTAGTCACCTCTCACTGATGCATGACTCATTTTGGAGCACTGACACTGGAATACCGAAAGATGCTTTTTAGACACCCAGGAGATGCCTGTTTCAGAGAATTCCAGGCTGCTGTGCTGGGACTAGGCACTAAGAACAAATCCCAAGGCAATCGAGGGATGTCCCAAATAGCACAACTTGATACAATGTGTGTGCTCTGGGTTGCATAATGAAGGAACAGCCAAGCAGCTGGCCACTTCCCAATGGCCACACTCCACCCCAAATATTTTCTGGGATGAGAAAATTATCCTTTGGCTATTTTTCAGCCTGCTTTTCTTAGCATGTATTTGACACGTCCTCTGTGTTGAAAATGACAGGACACCTCGTGAGCGGGTGCTGTGCTGGCCTTTGCGAACAGGCGCGAGAGCTGGCAAGCAACAGAAACCCATCAGGAACTGGAACAGCGACCAGGAATGTCAAAACTGCAGCCTGTGCAGCGTGGCTGTGATGGAGGTTAACGTGTGTTGCCACCACCTTTGAGGTCAGCATCGGGCTCACTTTAGCAGTCCTATAAATAGATGTTCAGGTTTGAGAAGAGGATTTGGCTCTGATGGATCTTGTTTAGCATTCCCAAGAGAGGAAGGCAGATTCTTTCCTTTTTTCTCTTCCTGCCTGTAACCTCGAGCTGGTTTCTGTGGGAAACATTAGTGGCATTTGCCAAAAGAGCTGCCACTGTGAGCCAGATGTCCTGCTGCGTCACACAAGCCATACATACATGTTTCTTCAACCTGCAAACCCGGACCTAATTCCAGCAAAGATTCACACTAATTCCTCACTGGCAAAACTAGGGAAAAAGCCCAAACCAACCCTTAGTCGAATTGCTTGAAAACAGTAGGACACCTAGTGGATTTGTAGGGAATATCTTTAGGATTATGAGCAACATTTTGTTATTTTCTTGGCAGAACCAACAATTAATATATTTATAGAGAAATCATTGAAATATCAGGGTTTCTATTTAATAAATTAATCTTGTTATAGTTGATACAGCCTCCAGTTTGCCTGAAGGACTTATTGCACCCTATGAAAAAACAATGAGTATTGTCTGAATGACTTGAAAACCAGTATTTCTGGGGAACTGGATGGTTCCCAATCTCTGGGAACAGGACAAAGGGTATTCTGCCAGATCAAAGCCATTCCAGTTGTTCCATCTGACAGCTCTTTAATGATCTTAATGAGCAAAGTTTTATAATCTCAGCCTGACTCCCTGGAGGACTGTACAGCTTCACATCAAGCATCACCATGCTGAGCACAGCCAGCCCCTCCGCTGGATATCTGAGAAATGAATGAATTGGCCTCCTCCATTCCCCAGGGCTGATCTTCTGGATTCAAAGTAGAAGATGATGGGATGAGTGATGCTTGCACTGCTGTTGTTGACATTGTATTTGTCTGGTAGTGATACCAACATCAAGCAGATTTTGACCCTAGATTGGAAATAAAACCCTGTGTCAGGGTGTGGTAAGAGGAAGAAGATTTTGAGCTGTGTCTCAGAAATTATATATCTTGGCCAGCACTTATCCTGTAGCTGCCAGTATTATCTTGCTAATATGTCTCTGGAGGCAGCAGATGCAGACAAGGAGATGTGTGTTGAGTCCAAAATGGATGCAGGAAACTGATGACTTCATTCTGACAGTCATTGCAGGAATCACCAAGTCATCAAGTCTGTTATATTCGATTCCTGTTCCCAAAGCTTGCTGAAAACTTTCCTTCCTTTCTGCTGACCATAATATTGTCCTAGAGAAAAAATGTCTCCAGAGGACAGTTAATTTTGCTGGAGCTGCTCCCTTCCCACTCTTCCTTCAGTGCTGCAGAGATCCCTAGAGAACAGCAAAACTGGGATGAGATTTGGTTTTGGATAGGTCCCCATTCAGAGGCAGGTCCTTTTTGATTCCAACTCCAGGGTTAGGAAAGAAAAGGCTGATAGAGAAAATAAGCTTAATTGGGTCCATTCCTTCTTATATGTTCTTTTCTTTTTAGAGCTGTAGAAAAATAATATAGTGGATGCTGGAATTCAAGTGAGTTATCAACAGTAAAATTCCTATCAACTCTGTGCATTTGCATTACTCTTACCTCTGGCTGGAATTACCTGAAAAGAAAAGCTCCCTGTACGTCACAGGCCCTTTAATTTGGTCCAGGGTTTGGGCTTTTCTCATATCAGCAGATGGATTTTATATTTGAAAGGGTTTTTCTTCTGAGTGACATATCAAACTGGGGGTAGCGAGTGCTATGCTCCAGTTTAGCAGCTGGATTGGAAAGCTTGAATTATCTCTGCATAATTGCAATGATTCATGGATTGTTAGAAAATTGCAAAGTATTGATTGGATTTCCCCCTGAGGATATATTTCTCCTCTGATAAAGTAGGTTCTGGGGCTTCACATTTGTCCTTTCTGCCTTCTGCCTCCGGGGAAGCCAGTAGCTCCTTTCATCTGGGAAACAGGAATTTGGGTCAACAGCCACTCAAGGACAATTTTGAGTTATTGTGACTGCCAATTCCTAATCTTCCCGAGTTTCAAAAGGTGATGGGCTTTGCAAAGGGTGAACAGGGATTTCAGAGCCAGAAAAGCAAGGACCAGCAGCAAATACTGCCCATCCCTGGTTTACATGCTTCTATTTCCGTGTCAAATACCACTGGTGTGTTCTGGAAAGCGACCTTGTGGGAATGCTACAGCCATCAAGGATGGTGACACATTTCCCCCTTTATTCGGCCAGGATTTCCCTTGAGGTCTCAGGAGTTGGTGGCAGGAGAGAAATGGGAGAATAAAGTGAGAATCAGGCACAGGGAGAGCCTGACGCACAGCCCCTGGGGCTGAGCAGCGCGGAGCTGATAGCCCTGACACACATCTGCACACTAATGGTGCTGCTGAGGCAGAAACTGGGACCTTCTTGGCAGCTGCTCTATGAATTTCCAGAACAGACCCATAAATATGCAGTTATGAGTGTGACCTCTGCATCTTTTCTTCGCTAAATTGAACATCCAAGGACCAGCTGAGTATCATTCCTTCTCTCTGCTCCAGTTGCTTGGAATGTGCTGCCTCCATGAACGGCTGTCTAACTCCAAACCGAGAAATTACAAGAGTGCTAATTCAAGGTCTGCAATGAATTTAGTGTTCCTGCAAGGATGACACTAATGGCAATTAATGCAGCAGAAATGCCAGTGCTGAACGATGGTTCTCATATTAAAAGCTGCCAGTCAAAGAGCACACAGCCTCTGTTATTTCAGGTCTGACCTCTCCTTTTTGGTCATGTTTCATACACATGGCAGGTGTCCCAGACCATCCCATAATCACAGCAGCACACTCCAGGAGAGGACACAAAGAGCAGAGCTGCCAAAACCAGTCTGCGCTGACAGTGACATTTCCTGATGGTTTGTATATTCTCATCTGGGGCTTGCTAGAACAGGAGCAAAATTAACCCAGGACTGAACGGAATATAAAACTTTATAGAATCATAGAATCACAGAGTGGTTTGGGTTGGAAAAGACTTCAAAGCTCATTCACCTCCAACCCCTGCCACGGGCAGGGACCCCTTCCACTGGAGCAACTTGCTCCAAGCCCCTGTGTCCAACCTGGCCTTG
>JBCJKH010055494.1:13457-35657 GCA_039877255.1 Loriculus beryllinus | reverse complement strand
CCAGCTGTACATCTACACCACACTAGACCATACGAATGACTGCTCATACAGCTGCTGCATACCCCTTACTGTAAGTTCCCCTTCCTTCATCCCCCCAACTCCAGGTCATGAGTTCATTTTCAAGCAGATTTTCACAGTCAATAATGGCAAGGATTTACTTAATTACTCTCCTATTGCACATCTCCCTGGCAACCACAGCTGCTCCGGGCCTCGTGGTTGCAAGGTCCTTCTCCTCTTCCAGTGAAGGCACAGACCATCAGATCTCCCTACTCTATGATGATCTTGTCCTCTAAGAAGTTACCAATGCCAGGACTCTGACACAGCTTCCAGTTCCCTTTCCATCCAGCAGACAACAGTGGTGTGCACCCAAACCAGGCAGTTAACGACTACAGTGGGGATGCCTGTACCTCGTAAGGACAATCCCTGCAACCACTACTGCAAGGGGCTGAGCCCAGAAATGCACCTCACACTGGGAAAGGAGAATGAACACTACACTGCTCATTACAAAGTCACATTAAATAAGGGGGGGCAGGGGCACCAATCCCAAACCCCTCTTTTCCACTTGCATGCAAGGGAGACAAAGTATTAAATCCAAGCTCCCTGCAGCACGGTGTCTCCATTCTGGCTGTGTCCATGGCAGCAGCAAAGAGACTGAAACAGAGTTAATTTGATTTCTTTAATCACTGGGATTTTCCCAATTACACATTAACCACTATCACACCAGCCTGCCACTGCATAGCATGGCAAAAGCACACCTATTTTATAGATTACTGCACTGCATCATGTTTATTGCAAGCAAAGTACATCAATTTCCATAACTGCACTGTACTTCACTCCTCCAGAACCAGTGCGTAAGCACACAAACTGTGGGTACCACTATCACTGTGCTGAATCTCTGTGCCTCAATTCCTTTGAATGCAAGTGCCTCCTCCTCAAAGCAGGTGCTCACCCCTCACAGGAGGCCTGAGAAACAACGATGTTCGAGCCAACACGGTGGTGGCCCAGCCTCATATCTACAGGCACATGCAGACAGAAGGATTGGGCCCTATTCCCATCCACCTGAGGATCACCTATGTTACACCAGTGTGAAGCGCAGAAAATGTATGGTCCAGATGACATATACTCTTCTCCTAGCACCAAGGACAAGGTACATCAGCATGACAATGTGTTCCCAATCCAGGGACCAAGAAGCCAGCCTGATCCCAAGAGCTGTACCCCCTGAACCTTTTCCGTAAGCGACTCCTTCTCAGTAACAAAAGACAAGAGCAAGACATGAATGAGTACATGGAAATCATTCATTCAATTTAGCTCCAATATCCTCACTCCTTCAGCAATAGTAGGACTTGGATCAAAATGATATACTCAGCTACTGTCATAAAATATTGTTGTTCCAATATATGCCACAATCAAATGTAATCAGGCTGGCGGCTATTCCCTCTCTTCCCCCCTACAAAAACACACCTACCCACTCTTCAGAGTTAATGTCTCATGTCCTTACCCCTTGAAAAGAAAAATATATTCATTTCACTGAGTATTGCACCCTGATGCTCCTCCTCCCTAGAAGAGAAAGTGCCCCTGAATCCCTCTTCATCATGTGAAGGTAACAGTACAAAATCAAAGGATGATTTACAACATAAATACATACATCAGAATCCATGAGCACTTTCCTGTTCCTCCCCTCTTCAGAGGAAGAGGCTGCCCCAAACTACTTCCCATCAAGAAAGAAAGAAAATTACAGTGGGTTTAAATTGGTTAGATCCTATTTGAAACCAGTGCATCTTTCCGTAACACAGTGCAAAACAAGATGCTGACCAGCAAGGCAGAGCGAGTGAATAATGGTATTGAGACCCTCTTTTATAATCAGCCTTCCAAAAAACATTGCATGTGTGTATACTCATGCAAGCCTGGCCAACACATACCTTAAATGCACCTTCTACTGCCCAGGCATAGCTAATTACTAAGGAGAGAACAGAAAGAAAAACCATTCCTGATCCACCCGTTCTGACAACCAAGAAACACCATTTCAGAGTCCTCACACACGCTGCATGACCACCATCAGCTCGCAGCCACAGACGAATTCAGTGCCCTCTGCAAATCATTACTGTGTCCTTAAACCTAAAAGGGGAAAGGATACAAGCCTCTGCCCTGCTCCCCACATACACAATGAACTCCAGCATTCACAAACCACCACCTCCCTACAGCTCAGTGGGCTCTGAGCACAAACAAGCTCCGTTTCTTGCCTTCAAACACAGAGGCAACTGAAGAAGGTACATGCTTGTGGGCCATGCTTTAGAAGGACATTACTGGACAATGGGACAACAGCCACAGCACAGCTGATGTGCTGCGAGCAGGGCTTCTTCTCTCTCTTTTTATGTCTAAGCCAACCAGAACTACTAACGGGTAGTTTGACATATACAGCTCTACTGCCACACTATGGGTACTCTTAGTTATTACTACCTACACCAACCCCAACAACAAGCGAGGTGAGAACCAAAGCATCTCAGGAACTTTGCTCCACGGAGCTTCAGCATCTGCTCAGCGAAGGTACTGGAAATCCAAGCCCAGACTAAAGTTGCCTTCTAGGATTAAACCCTGAAAGCACCGAGGTTGCTGTGAAAGGTGGGTGCATTCACTCTGTGTGCATTCACTGCGATCTGGGTACAGAGCACCAAGCCACTGATTTCAAAGTTGGTTTCTTACTTTGACAAAAAGATCATTACAGGATTTCAGATTTTGTTTAAAAAGAGGAGCTATTGACCAGTGTCTCCAGCTCTGAGGCACATAAACCTCTAAAAGGCTTTTGCAGATGATCATCTGCTCACAAAGAAAAACACTGAGCACCAAGCTGCAGGTGAAGGATCCAGAACAGACACACTAAAGGCAGAGAGAATGGAGCTAGGGGCCTGGGAAGAAAGGATTATAACCTGAGCAAGCATACAGAAAGGAGCCTGCAAGACCTAGTACAAACAAGCTACAGGCAGCTTACAAGAAGAGAAGCTGTAAACCACTGATATAATGTATCATGAGGTATCTCTACATTGGTCTACTTGTACCAGAAGAGCACAACAGAAGCTGCTGGAATGGTTCTCTCTTGTGCAAAGGATAAATGCTCCTGCTGAAGGAAAAATATTCACCAAAGTAAATACTCATCCTTAACTGGGACCTGCAGGTTTTCAGGTGCTTTTATACTCCTCCTTCCTAATAGATACCTCCAAGTTAGCAAAAACTCTTTGTGTCCACTGCAAGAGCGCCAAGAGGATCAATTAATGCTTATTCCGGATCTGCCTTACATCATAATATCACTGTTACATTCCAGATAGTTTTCCCAGAAACCCCAAGCCCACGAAGCCTTCACACACATCAACACAAACACGCATTCCTCCAGCCTAGAGACAGCACAAGACAAACGTTACTTAGAAACTCTGGGAAACCGGGGCACTGCACAGCGCTGAAAGCAGACGCTGACAACACGCAGCTCTCCCACTCGTCCCCCTCCTACACACAGGACAGTCCCTAAATATTTGCTGTTTACACCTGAAAAACTTCAGTCCTTAGATATGCTTTCGCTACAAGGGCAATTGCAGAAACCAGGGAGGAGCCATAAGCACCCCCCCCAAAAAAAAATTCAAGTCTTCTCTTGCTATCCTTCTAGTCAATATACGCCTATTTCACAAAAAATGTGATGCTGAGGCCAAAGAGCTCATATAAGAGATAATCAACATAAGGGCAGGAGGAATAAGAGAAAAGTGTTTGCATCTTCATGCAAGGCACTCTAAATCTATTTTATCAGCTATGGACAAACACTGAATTAAGACGCAAGGAAAAGACGGAGGGAGAAACCGTGATGGCATTTTTCACAGTCATCTTCCATATCATACAGCAACTGTGCACAAGTGATTTGACCCACCAGAGCAGGGGAAGGCAACCAAATAAAGGCACCTTCTATTTACCCCATCACTTGAAATTGTTGCTCCCAGGGGCTACAGAAGGAAACTATCTTGCACAGAGCTACAAAGGTCTGAGGAAAACATACTCCTTATTGAACACGACAAGGAAGCATGTGCTGCCACACAAGTGTATGCACACACACACAGTGCCATCCCCCCCACCTCCAAAGAGGATTAACAGGGCTCCTTTGATCTAAGGAGCAGGAGGGAAAATGCCCCTAAAGTTGCCAGCTTTCAGCATTGCACTTACCAGTGACCGAGACCGTCAGCAGCCCCACGGAGAGCAGCAGCACCCGGCTCCAGGAGCTCAGCTCCACCGTCATGACAGCAAAGATCCCCAATTTCCCCCAGTTCTCGCCGAAGCTGCAGCTGCATCCCGGCTCGTCCCATCCCAAGGAAGGTTGCATGTCAAAGGGCAGCAGGAATGGGGCGTGCTGGGGGTTGGTTGCTATTGGGTTTTCCCCCCTTTTTCTTCCCCTTGGCTCTGGGCTAGTCCTTGGCTTGGCTGGATGGAGAGGAGAAAAAGAAATGGGGGGGAAAAAAAACAGGTCAGGCTCGGGAATATTCTTTTTTTTGATTTTTTTTCAGCCCAGAAAAAAAAAATCCCACCGCATGGAAGGCTCTGAGCTGCTGCAGCTGGAATGAACCAAGTGTGGCAGCAGCTCGGGGAGAGGAGAGGCAAGGCAAGGAGATGAGAGGAGGGCTGGCTCGTCCCTCCCGGTGGCTGTCTCCGAGCCAGTTCCTCGGCATTAGCAGCACACAGTCCCCAGGGATCTATACTTTTTTATTAGCCACTTGATTAATCATTCCCGTATCTCTGCTCTCCTCTTCACTAAATGCTGGGGAGGGGAGAGGGCACGGGTGTTGTGAGGGGCTGCCCTGCAGCCACCCAACAGATCTGCCTCGGATTTGCTTCCCCCAAACGCGCCACAATCCTCCCACCAGCACCCACCCTGCCCACATCAACAAGCCCCACATTAGGCTTTAGCACCGTGTTTATCTGGAAGGCACACTACAGGTTTCTCGTGTAGGAACCAGTCCTAGAAACCCCCATTTTGCCTGGATCAGAGCGTGGTGTGCATATGTACACACACAGACACGCAGCATCGCTGCTATTAAGACATCCGCGAGAGCAACGCAGGCTCCCGGTACCCCCCAGCCCTCCTCAGTGCTCTGTAAACAACTCAATGATATTGACACTATTTTTGTGATGAAGCAAATTTTGCTACAAACACAACAGACATCAAGAAAGGGCCATTTTAACCCCCCCAGTCTGCAAGCGGTCCTCGCAGCATGGATCCAGCAATGCCCTGGCAATGGTGGGAGCGGGTCAGGAAGTGAAAAAGGCTGTGCTGGACCCTGAGCCAACAGGCGTGCTTGGCCGTGGTGCTGCTGCCCCTACAGAAGGGGTGAGAGGGGTATTTTCCACCACCACCACCCCTACCCCTTTTTATTTAAGCATCTCTTAGTACATTTGTCTCTGTAGCTACATGCAAGATGGGGAAAAATGCTGTCTGTTAAAGGCACATTCAGGAACTTAATTATCTTGGTAATGATGCTCAGTTCTGTGGATGAGGAAAATAAGTCAAATGTGACAGCAAAGCTTTAAGAAAAAGAATAAACGTAAGAGATACCCTCAAGTATCCTCCCCCCATCTCGGCCAGAAGCTGCTCCTGGGCTTCCCCTCTGGTTCACAGACAAGGAGCAGGCCCTCTCCCAAAAACAGTGGTCTGTCGGCAGACAAGGGAGGGTTCCAGACTGAGACACACACCCCCCCCCCCATTCATCCCTACCCCTCCTCTTCCCCTTCCTTGCCCCAGGAGGCTGCCAAGGCAGGGCAGCAGAGGAGCCCCGCAGCAGGAGCCAGGAGCAGGACCCGGGGTGCTGAGCCCCCCAGCACCCGGCTCGCCCCTCGCTCACTGCCTCAGTGCTTTGCATTTGCTGCCGTTTCTTGCTGCAAAACCCCTCTCCAGTCTTGTCCTGGTTGCCATGAATGAGCTTACTTGACAGCTAAACCCCAAATTATATCGAGGGCTTGCAAACCTGTCCCTCCACCCTCAAATCAGTCCTTTCTCCCTCACTTTCCCTGGGTCCCCTCTGCATTTCAATCCTTCCACTGCCTACATTGTGAACCGATGCCAAGAGCCAAGGCAACCAGGGCTGTTACATGAAAGAGTCGCTTTATGTCTGTTTAAACTGCAGTATCCTATTCAAATAGATCTTATTGTTCAAAGGCACAGATCCAAACACAAAAGGATCAGAGACCAGGGTACCACACTTCACAGCTCCATACACTGGTTTTCCCTTATATAGCTCTTCTCCTTAAAGAATCCCCCCATACCAATGTTGCATGAAGATGAGACTTGGTTGCTGTGCACCCGCAGGGTACAGGCTAAGCCAAAGTCATCCCCGCACCAGGAACAATCCAGGGGCATAATAACATCATTGAGGAGATACAATCCCACTTTATGGCCAGTTCATAAAAATCATACCTATTTCAAATCCAGCGTTCCCTCTTAAGTAAGTTCCCTTCTCAAAACCACCACGGTTTAGGATCTAACTCCCTCCCAAAAATCCTGTATTTGCTGAACGGACAAGAGTGATGAACACAACAGAAACCAATCACCGACTCCTTTGATTACAACCCATCCCTAACAAGGCAGCACTTGCACGTTCTGGTTCACAGCCCATTTCTAACCCCTACCACTCCCTCAGCTTCTCACCCTGCAGAATCACCCATACTAAGAGGGAAATCAAATCCTGCCTTCAGTGCAAGCACCGAGGTTTGCTCTGCACTGCCACCCGCAGTCACAGCTCGGCCAAGGGGACTCTGGTCCCCCACTGCTGCCTTCACGTCCTCTGCAGGTATTCAGCCAACCTCTTTATATTCCATTTCTCCCACAGTACCTCACCCTCCTGCCAAAACAGCCCGAGCTACTTTGTGAGTCCTCCAAAGGAAATAAATCACAGCAACTGCAACATGCCCGAGTTCCAGGTTAATCCACAGAGCATTCCTACATGCATCATGCCCCAAAGACCACAGATGAGACCCTGGCTCATCACCACAACCACTCTGGTGACAGAGGGAACTAAAGAGGGCACTGGGACCATGATCCTGTTTCATACAATTTTAAGTACCAGAATTAGTAATTTGGTATTGGAGGGGACCACCCAAAAACCATCTTGCCAAATGCCACACAATTAATTTCATTCGCTCTCTCAATTACATTTTATCACTATTAAGGGGAAAAGAACATTTATCCAGGCCTAACCACGAGTTAAGGGATAGCTATGAATAATATCTTTATTAGCAAGGAACTCCAGTCACCATTTAACTTGCATGACAGGAGAGTCCAGTTTTGGATTATCTGAAGAGCTCAGTACAGAGCCAAGACCTCAGTGTACAGTGTAATGCTTTTTGGTAGCAAAAAATATAGTGTTGTATCTGAAGGTGTGCACATATTTTTTATATTTAAAAAGATACTTTGTTTTGTATTTTCATACTGAGTTCAAGCTTTTTAGCCCAGCACCCAAAATGCCAGAGGATGTCAAAAAGAACCTGTATCCAAAGCAAAATCCTGTATCCATGATGCTGAAAAAAAAGCAAGCTCCAATAGTGAGAATGAGTTCTTTTTCCATGGCAGTGGAAAAGAAAAGCTTACATGGGGGCTAAAGGGACAGAATATGGTACTAGGATGTTGCTGTTCCTCTTTGCGCTATAGCAAAATAAGAGTAAATACTAAGGAGAACACCCTTTCCATCTGCACTGCTTCCCTCGCACAAGGCCTCTGCTCATTGCCTCCAGTCAGCGGAAAGATAAGGGACTGAGGGCAAAAGAAGGGAATGGAGCAGAAGAACAGTCCTTGGTTCTGAGCTCCACAAGGCTCAAGCCACCTGCAGACACAGCAGGAACAATCAGGAGCTCAGGGGCAGCTGAACCCTGAAGACTGGAGCCTATTTCTACCAGCAAAGGCTCTCAGCCATGCTGAAGGACACAGCCCTGTCCCGGGGCTGGAAAGGCAGCAGCTGCTTCCAGCTGCAACCCTCCTCCAGCTGCCCAGCCCCAAGGTTCCACGGTTGCCATGGCTCGGCAGAACCAACACAAAGCATCTCCTCCAAAAAGACCGTTGTGGATGCAAGAGGCTGAAGGATGCTCCCTGGCAGGAACAGCTTTGCAGCTTCAGAAGACACACCGGAGGGTCCGTTCCCGCTGGGACCCTTCCCTAGGCACATCTGGATCCACAGCAAGACTCCCCAGGATGGCTTGGATGAGACTTGCCATGAGATCTGGAAACGCGTCCAACGACCGCCTGAGGAGCTGCAGGCACCATTGCTGGTGGCCCCACTGCAGCACGGGCCCTGCTCAGAGCTGCTGGGGAGCCCGTGGACAGAACCCACCAGATCCCAGAGCAAGTAAGTGCCCTTCAAGCGCTGCCCATGCTCCAGAACAATCTGCTCCTTTCCTCTTTGCACCTTTGTGAAGCAGGCTGTTGTAACCTGTTGAAATGAAAGCCTGGGGCACAGGGTACATCGACTGCCTCCTCATCAGACTAATTATTCCCTTTTTTTTTTTCCACTATAACAAATATTCTTTGGGAAAAAAGAAAAGAAGCGTGTCCCATGAAATCTGACTACTGCAAATTCTGAAGCACCATAAAGCAGCTGCTGCATTCGCTTCCCCACTACATTTAAAGAAAAACAACCACACACATCAAAATATTTACAGGAAGAAGTGAAAGCAGCATTCAAAGGAGCAAAATCGAAAATTAAAGTGTTATAAGGAAGCTACTGTAAACAGCTGATCTTTACAAAGAAAAGCTGAATTTAGCACTGAAAAATTTATGCCAAATCATGTTTCCCAGGACAAATAATGGTAAGAGGGAAGCGTGCTCTTCACAGTAGCGGCACAATATTTACTGTGGGCTCCTAAAACAGAAACAGCAACATTTATAAACCCAGCAAAGCTTTAGCACATGTCCAGTTCCTAACATCCACACAAAACATCGTGTGAGCCTGACCCGCCTTGCCTGGTACATGAAGGAGTGTAAATGGTTGTTTCATCTTTAACATAACTAGCTTCACTGCTGGGGAAATAGACCATTTCATAGAGGAGACAAGGAGACATGGAAAGGGAAATACCTATAGTGATGTCTGGCAGAAACCAGGAATCACAGCTTGGAGTACTGGCTCCTTCCCTTTCTCCTCCATACCATAAATAAGCCAAGATGTTAAGAGTCTCCAGAATAAATACAGGAAAAGGGAAAATGGGTAACTGCAGAACCTCCAGGAAGCCCATGGAGATGCCTATAGCAGTTGGTTAAATTACACAGCTGAAGTATCTTTACAATTAGCACATGCTCATCAGCCACTGATTTTGGTCCTGTCAGTTGTCTTAGGAAAGACAACATCATACTGACCAGTGAAGGACTATCAGACACCAACATTCCTAACTGTATCTTTTAAAACATTTGACTCTTAAACCAATACAGATCTGGTCTTTAGCAGTAAGGCTCCTGGCCAGCTTCACCAACATAACTACTAGCCCACTCAACATGCAATAACAACCAAGTGCAACTGGGCAGACAGCAGATCAAAATAGGTTTTGTTTTACTACTTTAAAGTGAGTTATGAGCCTTGAGATGCCCGCAATGAAGGCAGGGTCTAAGACAAGCACAAAGACCAGAGACAAAGCCAGCAGCTTTGGTTTAGATGAAATTAAAAAGACAGCAAAGTCCATGGCTGAAGTACCACCCCTGAGCTCAGAATAACGCTCCTCTACCCATTCACTGAGTTGAGTTACCTTTGGTAAATCATGAGGGCACTTCTCCCAGCAGTGTTTTCCTGTCATTAGGCAGCAGAATTGCCCTCTGCACACACACTCCTACAGCAGGGCACGATGATCATCACTTGCTCACAGACCCCAGAGTCACTGCACCTTCCAACAACAGCCAAGCTGGGATGCTAAATAGGTACCGAATGACTGCAGCAAGCTCAAGGAAATGCTTTAAAATAAAAGCAATTCAAGCGAGACAGCCATAAGGTCAGTTTTCTGCCTTTGAGTAGCTCCCTGACTACCTCTACTACTCCTGAAAAACTGAGAGAAAGACAGATTAAGAAGAATATGTCAGTATACACTGTCAGTAAAGCTGGTACCCAATTCATCAGTGGGCAAAGGGAAACAAGTGTAGTTGCTACCTCAACACTCTCCAAGTACAGTCAGGGCACAGTGAGAAAGGTGAATTTTATTCTGGTTGAGAAGGAACATCGGAATCTTACATAGAACACTCGACAAATATAAGGCTTATGAATCTTAATCAGACTCAGTTTTAAGTCAAACTTCCTTTAACAACAGCCATATTCCACTTCCTTACAGCAACTACTTGCTAAATGAACCAGAGGGACTTGAAAGCATATACAGAGCAATGATTGGAAACAAACAACGGGAGATGAAATTAAGAGCTCTCTGTGATGCTCAGCTTTCTGCTAAATCTGTTACCAACGGCCTTCTGTACTCAGCAAAGTCCAACAAGAACTCCAAGGGGCTGGAGGGTCGCAACATGACAGGCACCAGCAGCACAGAGAGCAGCAAGCTGGAGGTGCCACTGGTACTGAAGGGGACAGACACAGCCAAAGGCACAGGCAGTCAGGTAGTGGCTGAGGAAACAAAGGCGGTGAAGGAAGTCAGCTCTGCCAAGAGCACTACAGCTGCATCATCTACAGCTACAGCAGAAAGTGAAGCCACGGGACAAAAGGAGCAGCTCCCACCGCTTGCCAAGACTTGCTTCAAAACCAGTTTCGATGCAGTCACCAAGAATGCAGGTATGAATCTGGGCCCTGAACATCACCTGGGAGTCATGGGAAAACTAAGGCATGAACCACAAGCTGCCCTATGGCGATGCCTTTCCCAAGCCTCAGGCAAGAGACTGAAAACTGCCCAACTGATCATTCCATCTGAGAATTCCCATGTTATGCCAGGATGCTGGCATCTCCCTGCCCTCTAACCAGCACCTATCCAGTGTCCTTCTCACACGCTGAAACAGTAGCAATAGGAAGGCCATGATTATAGAGATTTAGGTATTTGCTCATCCTAGAGGTCTGTTTTGGGGCTCATAGCACAGTTTTGGGGGTCAGTGTTATTTTTTTGGAGGAGGTGTTGTTTCTGACTTGTTGTTTCAGGGGGTTCGTTTGGGGTTCCTTTTTCATGTCATGACTTTTGGATTCCCATTTTGAGACATTTAAAAGATCCTGACTGTAGTATCCTGACATTTAAAAGATCCTGAATGTAGTACCAATAACTACATTCCTCAAAGCATCTCAGAACAGGCAAAAACAGTGGTCCGTGTCCAGATCTACTGTTTAAGTTTCTCGGTTACAGTAATGAGACACAATCAAACCTATTCTCTGCTGCAATATTCTTATCTACAAGTTCTAAACTTTAGCCAAATGTTCCTCTTCTATTCTCACAATGTGATTTGCTGTCATGGCTCAGGCAATTGGCTTTATTCCAGGTCCTGTGGGTCACAGGATAACAGCCCCCAACAAGTGAATTTGAAACACTAATTGCTGAGTTTGAGGCACCGTGATGCAGAACTACAGCCTGCAAAGCAACAGACAGCTTAGATGTTGCTTAGAGGCAAATCGTGTCCTCATAACTGCAAATGTTCTACAGATGCATGAAGAGAATGCATGTTTATTAATAGCTTTAACCTTGTTTTGTTTTACAGTAACTACTGGAACATTGGATAAGAAAAGTGTTAAATACAACACGAGTACTTCAGGCTTTACTACTGCTTCAGTGATCCCAGGACTGAACCAGCCGGTGTGGCAGAGTCTGAGCTTCCCTCTATTTTCCGTCTTTCCCAATCACTTCCCACAGTTTCAGGTAACACAAAATTGACCCATATTGTGTGAAAGGAGTAGAACACCTTTCCACCTTCATCTGTTCCCTTCTGCATCTTCTTACTGACAAATACATCTTTTACAAATTTACTTTATTTACAAATATTTCGCCCCTTGACTTACAAATATTTTAACATAATTTATTACAAAGGTTTCTCTGGCAATAACCATGCAGCCACAGCTTTCCCTGGGCTGTGCTCCCCTTGTTCCCTTTGATACCCTCTCTTCATCCCACAGCTGTCAGAAGCTGTCACCAGCCTGTTATAAGAGACAGAGTGGGCACACATGACTCAGAGCACACATTTTCCCAGACGGAGCTCCTTTGAATCCAAGGGAGTCCAAGAATTCTCCTTTCTCCATTAAGTCAATGAGTAGTTGGCACAGCAGATACCTACTCAGTGGAGGATGCGCACCCAACCCATCCACCTCTCCGCAGTCACCTGGGAACCAGATACATCCAAAGGCAGAACAGAGAGTAGGAAGCAGACTCTTACTCTGGAGGGCTCAGACTTTGGAGACTTTTGCCCAAAGCTAAGAAATACAATTACCACTGAGCATAACATTCCCATAAAAAGCTCACACAAAAGTCATCAATGAACCTGCTCAGACTGGTTTAGAAATCATGTCTCATATCTGCTTAACAGGGTCCGTACCAGAGAGTGAGGATCCCATTTCACCAAGCTCTGCACCCCTCCTTTGCATGCTACTCAGGACAGGTACGTCTCAAGGGTTATGAACATGCTTTAATTTGCAGAGCGCAGATGCTGAGCACAAGAGAAGCCAGAGCAGTTTCTCATGTGCCAGGGCTGACATCGCTACCACCGCAAAAACAGATTTGGGGACAAGATGCTGAAGTGTGAGATGTTAACAGAGTTTGCTGGAGCACTGTGTGCTGCAAATAGCTCGAGAGAAGGCCTTGAGCTTCTCACTGAAAACACTTCCTGCTTCTGCTCCAGTTCTGTATAAAACTGGGAGACACCACAGTGTGTGTCTGAAAAAGTAGTTTTGACAACTCCAGTTTGCACCTGTGGCCTTCCTGCCTCAGTGTTTCTGCCTCACTTCTTGTTTTTAACTGCAACCTATTCCTCTTTCCTCCCCAGGTACCTCCATACAGCCCACAGCAGATTTTCCCACTACCTCACACTCCCATAGTGAACTACATCACCCTGGTTCCGCCGGCGTATCCATACCAGCAGATCAGCCCAGCCATGCTGCACAGCAACATCCAGGACCTGCCACCCATGGCCAGCAATGGGATCCAACTCCCATTTTCCCCTTCCCAAGGGTATGGCCATGCAGATTTGCTTCCTGGTGTTTAGGAGTGTGCGTTAGCTGCTGTAAACCTGCACAGAGCTAAAGATTCACTCAGCAGTTGGGGTTCATAGTTACATTCCCACCAAATTCCAAATCCAAACCGAAGACAAGACTTACTATAAAGTCTAAATTGTAAGATTGTTGATGGAAAACCACAGTAACTGAGGTGGGGTGAAGGAATCTGCAGCACTGTGCTATAGGAGATGCCACCTACAACTTCCAATCAATACTATGGATTAAAACTATAAACACTTTAACTGGAAAAGAGAAATGCTTCCTCATGACAGGAACCAAAATATTTTGACACTGTCAGAATGAAATTAAAGGATTCATTTTGCTGCCTTTCTATAAAAACTGCAGTTAAAAAAAACCCAACATATTCCAAAGGTCTGGGAGAATAATCTCTGGAAATTTGACTTGTGGAAAGCATCTTCTGTTAAATGCTTATGGGATAGACAGGAACAGCACATACTTACATACCTCCCCCATAGAGCGCCTTTCCAGAAATCACATCACACATCCAAAAACAGGATCCCCAAGAGTTCCATTATTGGGAGGGAAAAGCAGTAATTTGGGAACCAGATGCAATCCCTGAAGCTTTTCCCTGGGTTTTGTGTTTCAGGCTCCGTGCTGTTCCTGGAGGAGCTGTGATACCTCACCTCAACTACGTTACCAGCGACAACCCTGGCAAGTTTTAAGTGAAGCCTCTTTTTCTACCCCAGTATCCAGAGAACACTCTTATCTACCTGTTTAAGTCCTAGGGTCCCGTAAGGATTTCATGTTTTTCCCAAAGTGACTATTTCCATCTCGAATAATCCCCTATGATTTATAGGGTACGGAACAACTGCATGACAATTCATCTGAAACAGGTTTTTCTTAGGATGACAGAATAAGAAGGGGCTTTTTTGTTGTTTGGAAGATGAATACAAATAATAAAAATGTTTTATTTATGACAAATGCCTGAGCTGTTTAGAACTGAGTGCTGGTGCAATAACTATGGTTGATAGAAATGAGTCCTGGCCGCAGATTTGAGGCAGTAACTCCAGCTGTATTTTCAAAGAGAGATTAACACAAATACATTCAGTAGCTGGATGGTGCAGCTCTGTGTATGACACATTCCTGTTATTACCTCTAACACTAATCCAGATGGGAATCTGGTTTTTACTATCAAAGAAGATCAAGCCATAAACCTCGTATGCAGAATCCTGATTAACTATATTCCATGGTTATTTAATTGAGGAATTTCCAGGCTCTAACTTTTGACAATGAGCCCTTGCCCCCTGCAAAATAGCTTCTGGAGCCTGACACTGGCTGTGTGTCTGCTGGATTTCAGCCACAGTCTGCTGGGTCAGAAGCAGAAGAGTGATCAGATGGGATCCTACAGCCTGCATGATGCATGTCAGAACAAATTACCACAGCAGCCTCTCCCAGCCTTAAAACTAGTGAATAAGGTCTCTGTCACCAGGATCTGACAGCTTGCAATCATCCAGCCCTACACCCAGTAGTAGGCAAATCAGCCTGCTCTTAAATGCAGAGATTTACACTTTGTTTACAATTACTGCACCCATACACATCAAGATGTGACATTAACTCCTTACACTGCATAACAGAAGCCTGGGCCCATCACAGGTAGTTACAGGTCCTACAGGATGTAGAGCACCATTCAGGGCTGGAGGAGCTGATGAGACCAAACACACTTAACCTCTGCAGGCATACAGAGCTCGACCCTTCCTGCAACTCCCTGTACCTTCCATTACTACTTGATGCCACATGCTGCTCCCCGGCCAAATCCTTGTGTCTTTTCTAACTCACCCGTATCTCCATTATATCTGTTGCAGGCTTCCTTTCAAACAGAATTTCACAGAACAAAATAGTTATTTACTTATGTTTTTCAAAACCTAAACTTGGATCAGAATTTGCTTTGGCTGAATTCAGATACGTTCTGCCCCAGTAAACTCCCATTTTCTTGAAGTAGAATAGAAGATTGGATTTTTCGTCTGTTAAATCCACTGGCTGTTTTTCTCCAATATTCCTAATGCAATTAGCATAACAAGATAAAGGAATCATCAAGCCCTTTTCCATTTTTCTTCCTTTATAAAAGGACTGATGACAAACTGGAAATCAGAATCTGTATTGAATTACATTTGCCACAAAAGAGTTCATTAAGTAATAGTACATAATAAAAATCATCTGTCAACTTGAAGGATAGACCAAATCCACTTAACGAAACAGCTGGTTATTTTCTAGAGCACTCTATAGCTCACACAGTCAATATGAGCAGGAAGAAAGACTGAGGCAAAGGGAAATAAGGAACACTTCAGATATTAACATGCTGAGCCACAGTGTCAAGGCTTTTGTCTTCTGCTCAGTCATAGCATCACCGTAGGTAAGACTTTGCCCGTGGTACACTGATTTCTCCCTCATTGTATCAGTGGCAATAGGTCTTTTTACCAGGAAAAGGATTATGAGGCTAAGCATATGACAGATCACAAGATGCTTCAACAGCTAAAATATCATCAGGGGACCCGAATATGAATCTCACTCCAACATATGAAATGCTCCATGACAAAGACAGAGGCAGGGGCAGATTTCCTGGTAACCTGGCAGGTAACATCCTGTGCCATAGGACATCATGTTGGGAGTAAAGGGCAGCCAAGACACAGCATCACTGTGACCTGCACTGCCCATCTTGCATGCATTTAACAAGTCTCACAAAAGCAGCTCTTCTTAAAAGGGATCATTTCCATTTTACTCTTGTTGACTCGTCACCATTCACAAATTAATTACAAAGGCACTTTCAGTGGTCCTATTCTTCCACATATGTATGGAGGTTTTAGAGAGCAGATTTATACAGTCCTATAATAAAGTCTCAGAAGAGAATGGATGCAGAAATCCTATTGTGGCCTATATTTGACCGCACACTAGATCCTTCTTAGTCAATCAAAGCTAAAACAAAAACTAGTTATGAACACTGAAAGTAATGTTATGCTCTTCTGTCTTTAAGTCTCACATGGAAACAGTCAGGACAGGACTGCAGGTCCAGCATGGTGATGATCACAGTGGAGCCAGCCAAGGGGCATCTCTGATCCAGGCAGAGCTTTAGAGCTTTACAAAACCTGACGGTACAATGAGCACAGACACCACCACCACCACACCAACCCCTCATCTGAGCAACTCATTCTCTAGAACTGCTGGGCTCATTTCCTGCTGGAATGGGCCCCAAGGCACTGCAGTTTCCAGCGTTAGACACAAGTTTTTCCGCTTTCAAATATGCCCTTGTATTGCCCTGCTATTGAGAACCACAGAGCTCCTCACTGAGCAGCAGTAAGTCTTGCTTAAGATGCCCCCTCTCCTGGGTGAGGATCCTACCCTTTCTCTCTTTATTGGAGCAGCAACTGGAAGAACCCTGGCACTGGTCAGAGCTGCAGGTCCCTGGGTTATTTTGGAGCAGGACCACCCTGATTTGCAGGCAGGAGCAGCATTTCTCTCACGCTGCTTCCACTGCAGCGCTTCCAGAGTGCTTCAGCCCAGCTACCCAAACCAAACTTGTACAAACCTAGCTTGTGTGGCTCCCAAGCCCATTACACTTCAGATAATGTGGGGAGGGGGGATTGACGGAACAGCTATTAATCAAAGAATGGGGCTTATTCTCGTGATGTCACACAGGGCAGAAATAGAGCTTAAGCAGTTTATTAAATTACAGGAATGCCAAGAAAAATAGATGGTTTTAATAATACAGTTTTGCCTATCTGTTATATTTTATATGTAGCTTGCAGAAGAATTAAAATCTTTTCTATGATATAAAATTGCCATTTAAAAGGAAGAAAAAAAATCGAAACAGATTCTGTCACCGACAGAGAACATAATTATTCCAGACTAAAAAGTTCATTTTTCTGCTCACATGCAAGCTTACTGCAGCTTAGAGCTTAGGGGAGAGGAGAGGGGATGGCTCAAAGGTAAGAAATGGTCTCTGAGCTTAAAAGCACAAGTGCATTAGGTAAGAAAGAACAGCAGTCACAGGTGCATCATCCAAAGCAGGCCTGGCTCTGAGGGAGAAAGCTCTCTGGCTGGCTTACCTGGGCAGTGCTCTACCATCACCCTCACAGGATGGACACACCAAGCACCCAAGTCTAACACATGCTACTGGAACAATGGAGCTCTGGGATGCCTACATACAGCAGCAGCAGTCACAGGGCAGCAGAGGCATCTAAAGGAGAAAGAGACCTGGCCAGCAGCCTTGACCCTTCACCAAGATCCAGCCCATCCCAAGAACTAGGAGATGTGTTACTGAACAGTTCCAAGGCCAGAGCACTTTCGTAAGGCTGTCTGCACGAAAAACATCCTCCCATTATCCACAGCCACCCTTCAGCAGGGGCAGCCTTCCCCCTCTTATCCATTTCTTCAACTATTTCTATCTCTTAACTAACAGTTCAAAGAGCATCCCTCTCTATATTCCCAGGCCCACTAAAACCCAGTGCTACCTCATTCTTTTATTATCCCACAACCCTACCTCCTCTCAATCTCCAAGGCTCTGCTGTGACTGAGCACACACACATCCATCCCAACTCCTGCAAGCTACAAAGTGAGTCACATCATCTGGATGGAAGGTTTCCAAAGCAAACGCCCAAACAGTGTTGACGAACTGAGTTTCTTTCCTCTGGGAACAGGACTCAGGAACCCTACCAGGGAACCTCGTGCTATGATTCAAGATGTGGTATGTCTAGCATAACAAGTAAACATGAAACTCTGAACCCATATCCTTCAGAACTGACACTCAGAAATGCTACAAGCAGCAAGTCTGGCGTGTTTGAGATGGCTCAGTTATGTTGATGAACCAGGAGCCAGTTTCCACATCTTAAATTCCTTCAGTCTCTCAGCTGCACTTTATATATTGCCCTCCAAGCACTGCTTTGCAGAGACAGACTCTGGTGTGTTCTACTATTAGGATCTCTTAGTAGGGAGCAGACTACATGAAATCTGTATTTATCAATCTAACTGCAATTGCATGGGGGTGTCTATGCTATTTAAGAAGTAAATCCCATCTGACAGAACACTATGGTTAGGGATAGCCCAAGGTTAGGAGAAACACACTTAGGAACACATCCAACATGCTGGTACGCAAGTTTAATCTCCTTTTCATATCCACCTCTCAAACGTGCCCCTGTTAATCTTCCGCAGATGCTTCTACAAAAGCAGAACCCACCAGAAATGAAGTGTCTTATTGAACATGCACTCCCCTCACCTCTGAGAGCAGATTGTGTTTCCTGGGATAGGGGAAGAATCCAGCTGAGGAAGTGAGCGCAGGAAACAGTCTGTACACATTTTCATGTTCCACGCTGTGCTCCCTGTTCCTTTGGGGCAGGATCTATGGAGCTCTCTACCCTGGCATTCAGACACACACACACGGAATACAAGGCTAGAAGGAAATTACAGAGGTCGCTTTGTCCAACTCCTGCCTTATGGCAGGATCAACATTACATGAAACATCTGCCTAGGTGATGTGAAGAGGGTCAACACAGGTAGGGCTGATCCTGCCTTGGGCAAAGAGATGGTTTACTTCACATCTGAGCTATTCATGTTTACATGGCATGTCTTCTTAACAAAAAGGAGCCCAACTGTCCACCAAAACATCCCTTTCCAAGCATTCACTGCCAACACACCTTGTCCCTACACAGTAACCGCTAAGACCAGCTTCTGTCTTCCCTGTGCAATTGCCCCTATAGGTGCCGTAATGTGCCTGTTTGGGCAACAGCTACCCAAATTGGGCACGTGTTCTCCTCCAAGCATTTTACCAAATACAGTCCACCAGGGAACCTTGGCTTGGGTTTAGTGTGCCTGGCAGAGGGGGGCTAATTAAAAGGACTGGCTCATTTTGCTAAAGACAAATCAGCTCAGGATTAATAGCTCAGTGCTTTGTCCACCCACTTCCTACAGTATCTTCTCTAGTAGAAAGAATATGTTTCTAAAACAAGCCCTATTTTTCATGCAGAACTCAGTGCTATCAATGCAACTCAAATGTTATTTTCTCTTGCTCATTTGTTCAGAAGAAAGTAGATGAATTGCTGTCTCAAGCTTACGAGCAGCTTCACCTCCTAACTCCTGACCCATACAGAAAGATTCTGATGCCAGCTAATGACCAACTGTTAGAAGTTTGTTGCCATTGGTTATGAAGACTCTGACACAGATCCCAGAAACAGAAGAAGGGAAGGAGTACTTTTCATCCTGGTCACTTCAGCATTCCCATTCTCCGCACATCTCCACGGTCACTGGCACAGCTCAGGGATGTGGAGACCCTGCCATTTCCCTCATTTGTTCAGGCAGAAGCTGCCTCATCACACTTCCCAAGCCAGGAAAGTGCCTTTGTCACAAAGTCTTTTCGAGGACCCCAGCAACTGCACAACACCAATTCAAACACACAACTCCATGAAGCAACACAAGCCTGCAGAGGCTTCAAAGACTCTTTTGACCCTTCCCTGCTCTTCAGGTTTCTCTCCAGAGCTCTCTCACTGAATTACCTCTTTCCCTGCTAAAACTGCTCGCACGCAGGTTTCCTCCAGCAGCTCAGTAACACCCAGCAGTTCTAACACACTGCAAACAGATGGCAACTGACGGCATCACACCTTATGGAGCAGGAGGCGGCTGAAGGGCTGAGCCCCTCAGCCTCTCCCCGCCAGCTCATCCCACCACAGGATCCACGTCTGCTCTAACACTTCCCTGCACAAAGACCGGCTCCCAGTTCTTAATGTACACAACCAACAGTAAAATATTAATTCTACATCAAGCCACATCTGGATAGGCACAAGCCTCGAGGAGCAGAAAAGCTTCACAAGGCAGGATAACATCACTGCAGGCAACGATGGTGAGTTCAGAAGCACAAATCACTCCTCCGGCCACTTGAGCTCTGTGGGGTTTCTTTAAAGTCTGTACAATTTGTAATCCAGTCATTCTTTCCCAATGGGCTTGTTCTGCAACTCATTTGTATGCACTGAAAATTGGGATCCATGGGGTGGACGCAGACAGTAACTTCCCTCTGTCAGTAAGAGCTCCTGTACATCACACAAGTCACTGCCAAATGCCCACTTGCTGCTGTGGCAGCACCATTTATACGCTACCGAATTAATCTTATTAGGAAGCATTAGATGCAGAGCATCTATTCCTAACTTCCTTTCATTTGTATAAATATGTTGCTCTGCCATGTTCTCTAATTGCTTAACATCTGCTAGAAGGAAGAGAAAATAAACACATTATGGCAAGAGCAAACTGTAAAACCCCTCTAAAAAGTGAAAATGCAGAAGTGTTTTATAGGAAGGGTTGAGAAAACCGGGAATACCAAAGCCAAAACACGTAAAAGCCATCCAACCCATCAAGTGAGAAATCATCATCATCAAGATTCCTGCACCAGGACAATTAAGTTCACTCAGTTCAATTTTAGCTTCGGATTAAAGTGTTAATTCACTGTGAGTGGTGGTTGGCCAAAACTCGGTTCCTATGAAAATAGGAAAGCCCAAGATCCACAAAAACCATGGACAAACAGGAGTTACAAATCCCCAAGTGTCTCCTACGGCACAACTGTCAGGGCATCAGGGCACTTCTGAATCTCAGGTTTGTGTCAGCTTTGGTTTCCCATTTCCAGGCTTGCTAAAACAACTTCCTAGCAAATGCACCAGAGAGAGACATAGCTTATACTAGAGAGAAGAAACCAGGATTAACTGCCTAGGTCCTCACACTGGCAGGAACAGAACAGCTGAAAAAGCCTGAATCCACCCGATTTTGCCTGCTCAAGACACCCTGCTCCAATCTCTCTTTTTTGCTCCAGCCTCTATTTTAGCTCCCGTTTAAAAGAGGAAAACAAAGCCTAATAGTCTCTAAAACCCCGTGAAGTCCCACGGTGCAGTCTGACCCTGCTGCACATCCCTTGCACATTTCCACCCTATCCTGACAGAGCTGCCAGTGCAGGCAGATTTTACTGCACAATTCCAGGAATTAAGCACAGACACAGAGGCCTGTGAACAGCACTTCATTCTTGTGAGCTTCTTTTGATAGCTTCTCTGCTATTGCCATTCTTTGCCTCACTCAGCAGCGTGCCAGGTACACCCTTGGACTAAGTCATGTGCAAATGAAGAACTTACTGGCTTTAGTATCTTCCCCTCCATATTTTGAAAGCTGAAGTCAAACCATTCACTGATAGAAGCAGCTTGTAAAAAGGGGAAAAATACTTCACTTCCAAAAGATATTTCATCCAAAATACTATTCATGGAGCCTGATGCTCTGAGACAAAGCTAGAATGGCACCAGAAGGAACAGAGTACGGTGTAAGTCAGCTCGCATGCTGGCAGGTTTAGACTCTGCACCTCCCTATATCTTTTCAAGCCATACATGAAACACTTGCAGGCCCAACTTGGAGGAATTAAGGATAAGAAATGTAGATGTTTTAAAAGCCAATAGATCTTCTGGCCAGCTGCCTTCAAAGATGTCTTATTCTTAAACCACAAAACCAAGGCCCATGTCTATGGGAAAAGGTAGCAAGACAAATAGCAGCGAATGAAGATGGTCACATTTTTCAGTGTCATTGTTCTGCACATAATTCAGCTGCAAATCCACAGGAAACAAAATAGGTTATTAGAGTGCAGTGAGCAGCTGACAGCATCCAAGAGAACTGACCTGGTCGTGAGAAAGCCAATGCGAAGCAAACCCATTGCTGATGCAGTTATAATCACCACAGCAAGGAGAAAGCCACAACCCCCAGGCATTTATCAGTGTCCACAGCCACATGCAGAGAGGTGCCAAATCCTGATCAGGGCCACAGCATCCCCCAGAGGGAAAGGGCACAGGAGCTGTGAGAAGGGCTGAGACATCATACGGGCAGCACACGCTGAGAGAATTCATGTTTCACAATCAGGCTGGGACCGTTCTGCATGGACTCCCATGGGTGACACTCACTTTGCATGTCTGAGCACAGGCTGAGGTCCAGATTAGGTAAAACTCTGAAGCAGGAGTTTATTGGACTGAAGGAACACTGTAACCACACAAAGGTTATCAAA
>JBCJKH010055494.1:0-13299 GCA_039877255.1 Loriculus beryllinus | reverse complement strand
CCAGTAAAAGATGATGATTAAAGTGTTGTTGTAGGTTAAATTCTGTAGGAGTGAAAAGGTACAAGTTGACTTTTTCTTACTCTCAGCATCCTCAAGTCACAACCACCCCTACAATCTGGCTGATGGACACCATTTCATTTCCGCACCCTCACTGGAGAGGCACCAAGATAACCAGCACAACACATGCTGGGATTTCTCCGGATCAAATTGACCATTTGTCTCCTGTGGCTACTCAAAGCTTTCCGGCTGCTCTTTACCTGTTATTTGCTCTAAAACATGAACACTTGAATTTTCATCAAAAAGCTAACTCAAGAGACGCCTGCTGCTTGATGAAGACAAGGCTGAGGAAGAATGAAGAGTCTAGATGAAAGCAATCTGTCCTAGCTTCTGGCCAATCCATCAGTGTGTAACAACACGGCTCAAAGATGATGGGACATTATCCTGGTATCAAGTAAAGGGCAGAGACTGAGCTTGCAAGAGCTCACCCTTCACAGGCCATGGAGGCAATTCACATCCCTGTTCCTATAGCAGACAAAAGCCAACTCATCGAGTGATTACTTGGTTGGGTTGAAGTCACACAAGCTCTTCACAGCACAGACTTACTGGCACTCTGAGCCACCGCCACAGAGGGGAGCATGAAGTGGCCACAAGACCTAAACACATTCTTTCTCCCTGGCCCTTCTGGAAAGCCTCCCAGGGAACCAGGACCCCTCAACCAGCACTGACTGTCACCATGCTCACCAGACACACTGCAACTGGGCAGCACTGTCACTCTGGATGGTCTTTTCCTTGCCAAAGGACAAACTAATTCACACATGGGTTTATGCAATCATCTCCCTTTTAAAGTCCAATCCTTTAGCAGGGGATACCTCTCTGGGAACACGTGAAAATTGCCACTCAAGGACTCCTGTCCCAGAGAACAGGGACCCAGGGACACAGCTCCCCAAAATTTCTTCCATAAGCAGCAGGATGACTGCAAAAAAGCGGCAAAAAGCAATCTGTGAAAGCCACTCAAACATTACGAACGCATCAAACAGGGCAAACAAGCTTCCGATTATCCTCAGTATTTGTCCTCTTTGCACGCCTGGGAGGAACACATCCTGCAACTCACCTTCACTTTACAAATGGCCACACAACGGGGAAGGAAAAAACAACGAAGCATGAAATCCAAACCCTGCATCTGAAGTGAACTATGAAACAGTGAAGGCAGCACAGCTGGATCCAGGTGAGGGCTCTGATCCAGAGCACAGAAACCCAGTTTAATAGTGAGGACCAAAGCATCTCCTCATCCCCAGCAAACCACCCTTCGGAAAGGGAGAGGGATTCAGAGCAGTAACACACAGGGTGTTGGGGGAGGAAGAGCTGTGCTGAAGGCACAGGGTGGAAAGCACTCAACAGCAGCAATTTGTACCAGATTAGAAGTTAACTCTTGGCAGCAGCAGAGGAGCAATTACAGGCAGGAATCTGGAGCCAGCTTTGGCGTTCCTTTGTTCCTGTGGAAACAGAGCAACTTTAGGGAAGTTACTGGGCTAATGCTGAGGAAAAATGCTAACAGCAGACTGCAGTGCTCTTCTGAGCCTCCTATTCCACTGCTGCTCTTTCACAGCCATTTGCTAACTGGCACGGGCTCCCAGGAAAACGCCAATATTGCTGCTCAAGACCTGCATTTTGGTTGTCCTTTGTACACCTCCAGCAAACAGGAGCAGGCACATTTTCAATCACACAAGCCAGGCAGCTCGCAGACAGCTTCTGCTGCCCAAGCATCTGTGCAAGCAGCGGAGCTTTACTGGTATGAAGACAGAGGAACATCTGAACTGAACCGCTCTCAGCTAGGAAAGGATCTGAAGTCTTGGGACAGCTCTGTCCTAGCTAGGAAGTGTTACTAAGCAACCACAACTTCAGGGAAGCCTTATTGATACCAGCAAAAAGAGAAGTGCCTCAGCAGGGCTGTGGACCAGGCCAATTCAGGACAGTTAAAGTGAGATACCTGCACCAGCCCCAGAGGGGTAGGGGCCTTTCCCAGATGCTGTGGTCAAATGGGGGCCAGGAAGAGCAGGTGTTTCTTCAGAGCCATTTCTATTTACTACAGCAGACACTGATTCAGGATGAAGGGAGGCTGGCAATGCTATTTGGATCAAACCTGGTGGGAAGGCAATTGGCTGAGCCACCTGGCACACTGGGAACAGGAGCAACCTCAGGCAGGCAGCCAAGCTCACAGCGCAACAGAAGGGGGGGTTGCTTGTTTCTTTATTGCTAGCACAGATGGGACTGGGTTGGCAGATGGAGATAGCAAGGTTTACACCGGTACATAACCCGCATGCTATGGACATCAGTAGTTTGCAGAGATTTTTGGACTGTGCAAAGCTCAGCACTTCATCTGTGTCACTGCTTCGGGCACACACACCATTTCTGCACCTGCACTGGAGCTGTACAATGCCTGGCATCACTCAGAGAAAGCTCTCCCTGGGGTTAGGACACCTTCCATCGCTGACTGCTAGTTGGAAGCACAGCAATTCTAGGCAACATGGCAATGCCGTCACTGCCCCTTGCTCCTGTGGCTAGAAACAGGCTTGGCCCAGAGCCATCCTGCTGGAAAGCAGCAAGCCCAAGGTGAGACAATCCTGGAGAGCTGCTGAGCCCAGAGCCATCTTACAGGACTGCAGTGCATAAATAAAACTGGTATAATGACCTGAAGAAGCAGGTGCATGTTTTTATAAAAGCATATCGCTCATCTGAATTGGATCCAAAACTCCTCGACCACTCTGTATTTAAAAATGCTGTTTCTCATTGCTGTAGCAAACAGCATCACCTGCCTTTCTGTACTGCCTGTTCTTGAAGGAGATCGGCTATCAGCTATCAATTGCAGTAGCAAGCATCTAATTTGACTTTGGCAGCGAGATGACAGTGTCTTGAATGCTAAATTACATCTGCAAAAAGGTCAAACCCATGGATACCTGTGCATTTACATAATTCAAGCAGCTCATCATCAGTTGCCTCTTTTTTTTTTAAGCTACTCTAAGGCAACAATTTGACATGACTTCTGGGAAAGTGACTTTTAGTGGGTAACGTTCTTGGGTTTGACCTTGCTTCTATAGTGTTAATCACTGCCCACAGTAACTGCTTGCATCTTCAGAAGGAAAAGAAGGCAATTAGTTGTAATAATCAGCCCTCCCCTGCAATCACTGCAATAAACCAGGAACCCCTGCCCTGGAATGAGCAGCATTCTGTTGCCTACCATAACCTCCCAGACCCTCCTCCCTTCATAAAACACCACAAAGCAATTCAATAGACTGTTACATTGAACTGGCAGCTCCTCTGCCAGTGTAAACCACTGCACAGTGCTGAAAGGCATGCTGGAGCAGGCTGCTGAGCAGGCACCACACAGGAGTCCAGCAGACACATTCATTTCTCAGCAGTGCCACTGATTTCCTGAGCAACTTTTAAAAGCCCTACTGCAGAAAACACTCAGTATAATGAAAAAGGATTTCTGTGCCCCGTTCAGAGCAAGGTGCACAGTCAGGTCTTTCAGGTCCCAGTCCCATCTGTCTTATTTTCTGGATAACAGCTCCCTCTCAGTGCCTCAGTTTCTTCCCTTTTCCCCAAGAGGCTCAGGCTGTGCAGTAGCACGGGCTGATTGCTGGGGTGTGCAGTTAGTTCCAAGCGTACCTCACTGCTGCTAACCTCTTCAAGCTTTCCTCACGGCTTATATTTTGCAGATGAATTGCATCTTTGTAATTAATCTTCCTCCTTATAACTCTGTATGTTAATTACCATGATTATTTCTGGTAATTCCATTTTATAAATGTTCCTAAAAGTGTGAAGTGCTGGCTGCACTATCTGAAATGAAATCTCTGTTCAGGAAACGCAATGAGAAAGCAGAGAGGGCAGGGCAGAGAAACCGAAATGAAATTATAGGGAGTGACCAGCATTTGGTTCACTACTGAACCCCTCCTGTCTCACGGCTCCTTAGGCTAATGGCCATCAATCAGAGCAGGAGCACGTTGACCTTGCTTGTGCATAGATCACTCAGTCACAGACCATTCCCTCCCCATCATGTCTATGGAAAGAAAGCAAAGATAAACCAAAAGAAAGTTACCTCTGAGCAAGTACATTCCTTGCTTGCTTGGAAAGGGAAGGGAAATTCAACAGATTTCAAGTACACTGAACACCTGTGCCATCAGCAAAAGAAACCCATCAACCAGGTGTCAATCACCCTCCCTCCTGCAGCATCACAGCTTGTCATGTTATGTATGTAGCACTTGCTTCAGTGCCACCCAGCCAGCTAGAGTGGTCTGCCTCATCAGCCTGCCTGCTACTTCCCTCCCAGCTCATTTCTCCACTGGAGTTCTCCTTTCACCTGAATTCCAAGGGGTTTCTTTCTTGTTTGAGACCTGAAAGCCATGTTTAGGGTTAATAAGTATCTCTATCGATAGAATATTCAATCAGGATGAATAACCATCACATCTCTCCCCACCCTTCTGACTGATGATAGCTAAATTACTTCTAAATATAGCCCTTAAAATCTGCATTAATCCTGTCTGCTCAAACACATTGGGTTTATTGACAGCATGAAGATACAAACCAAGCACCTGCATGGAACACAAGCTTACGGAACACGAAATAAGAGCAATCCAGATTAAACACACCTTCTATTAACCTTGTCTTTTGGGTTTTACTTCTCCGAAAGCCAAGACTACAACCAAATAATCATTTCATTTCCAGTCATTCTGGACATCAACCTAACTAGAAAACGGTACAACAGTGCCACTTCCACTCATATTTTACTACTCTCCAGCTTAGAGAAACATAACCAGAATGAGAGCTTACTCAGACTACTAAGAGGTTAAGGAAGTAATAAGAAATGGAATCTGAGAGTTCTGTCCAATTAAAAAGCACTACCAGCTCCATGGTACCTGAACACCGCAGCCAGCACAAGCAGTTCACATCACAGCAGAAAACAACCCTATTTAACAAGCTTTGGGGAGATCTCGGAGAGGCAGTAGGCAACAGCAGTCAACCGTCTATGACCACATCTGGTTATGTCTGACTACACCCGGCAAAAGCAGCCCTTGGTCAAGAGCACAGTCTCACAGCTCTTTCCATGTGCATACAAGTGCAGAACATGCAGCTATAGGCAGTTTTCTCTGCTGTTTACAGTGCAGCAAAAAACAAGGCATCTTCCACAGTGAATTCACTTGTCTGGAGGAAGCCTTCCAAGAAGGACAATTCAGGAGCAGGTAAGACTGGAGTCTTCAGCTACTGGCCTCAGCACCATTTAGCTGGTACACTGTGCTTTCAGAAGTCCACCATAAGCCTATAGATACATATCTGAAGTCAGTCCTGGTTTGCTCTGGTGTAAATTACAAATAACTCCATTAACTCCCAGAGTTACATCAAAGCAAGAGGTAAATAAGGCCCTGATCATGTTCGCTCTAAGGACAGCCTGTCCATCACCGTTTGGGTTAATGCACTTTGCTGCTAGTTCTGGGCTGTTCGCCATCAGTAGTAATTGGATTGCAAGAAAAGCAGGTATCTGGTTCCAAATGACATTTTTATCAATATCTGTCTGTTTACAGGTGTCTGTCATAACCTTCAAATACACTTAAATAACTCATTCATCCAAGCATTGAACATATGCTGAGAAAAAGATTCATCAAGCAAATGCACAACTACTGCTCAAGTTTTTGCCTTCTAAAAAAACCCACCTTAATGGAAAACCTCCCCTTGCCTGAAATTGAGCTGCAGCATGGAGCGCATGGCCAAGAAACACAGAGTACATGGGGCTGGTGAAGCAAGCATTCACCCCAAGAGGGGTTTTCAATTCCTTCATTCTTTTCAGCAGGAATTATTATACAAGATTTCCAAAGGAAAAAAAAACAACTTCTGGGAGAGTTCTTTTTTTCCTCTTACAAAACAGCGGTATTTTGCATTCAGCCATACTATAGCACTACACTGTGAATGCTGGAGCCCAGCTCCACCACACGCTCACTGCAACGTAAAGACCAATAATGACCTCTATTCAATGCAAAACCTTGGTACCACATCCCTTCTGGATTCTGATATGGAAAGATAAACCTATCAACATCCAGAGCCAAGCCTTTTAGCCTCTCCTGAACCAGAGAGAATCAGACCTTCTGGTGCCCAGCCTGTTTAAATACCTAGCAACCCCAGACACACCTGAAACTGAGCTTCTACTCCAGCATGACATCTGTCAACACAGCCCCCAGGCCAGCACAAGCCATACAGCAAGGCCTTAGTCTGTAAAATCAGATATGCATTAGAGGGAAGTCCCATGATGCTGGAAGGAGAACACGGAATCCCAGCTCTTGGATTGGCACTGCAAACTCCCAGAGCACAAACAAGTACAACTGCCACATTTGGCACTGCTACATGCAATGCTGTTCAAATGCCAGGTTTAGACAAAAACACTGCCAAGCCCACTCAGCAGACAACGTGCTCACTTAAGGAATAGCCCCATCCTTAAAATGCCGATTCCTCAAACATTCCAGCCTCCACAAGCTCATTTCTATTTATTCTGCCTCGCTAATGACCTCACAAATTAGAAGGCGGCTTACGTGTATCAGATTAAACCTCTATGACAATGTCTCCCATGTTCTAGTTTAATATTAAATCTAATTAGGACAGCAAGGAGGTGGTGAGGGAGGAGGACTGAAACCTGGAAAGTGTCACCAGCAGCTCCTTTTCAACATCTGAATTGGAATGGCTTTCAGCCAGATGAGCAATTACTCCAACAACAGACAGGGACAACCCATGCATGCGAGGCCCATATGTTCCTGCCTAGCCCCAGCAAGGAGCACTAGGAAGTTCTGTCACTTCCCACTGTTCTCCACGCAGCTCCAAGAAACATCCCATGCTCACATCGCTAACCTCTCCAATTCCAAATCTTTCTGTTCCTCCAGCTTCCAAAGCAGCTGCCAAGTGTCACTTGCAGGAGGCAGCAGGGATGAGAAAGCTGAGGTTTGTGCCATCTCTCTCTGCTCTGGCTCAGTGGGTAGGATGCGCTCAAGAGTCAGCTTCCTCCAAAGCCAGGCACCACAGCTGGGACAAAGAGGCCAGCACACTGGGGTGAAGTGACCTCACTTAATGCCCCCCTCAGTAAACACACAGGGTAAAAAGCAGCCCTTACAATAGCAGCACAAGAGCTCCCTGCAGCAGCACAGATGATAACGATGATGGCACTACAGAAGAGCTCCTCTCCAGAGGGGTCCCAAGCCCTTGCACTGTTTACACCAGCACTGATGGACACATCCTGGTGATCCCAGTCACTGCGCCTCAGTGCAGACAGGAAGCTGCCCTGGGAGAAACGCAGCTTCCCAGCCAGGCCAGCAGCAGCTCATGTCCTTCACACTTGTTCAACACAAGGTTACGCAGCTTTAAGTCTCTATGACATCCTTGCTGCTCTGAGGTACCACAAGATCCTGTCCTGCAGGGCACATCCAGCCAGCCACACAAGAGCTATAACTCAAACCCTGTCACTGTCATCAAGGCAGCAGATGACAAATCTGTATGTGGACACTCATGGATGAGGCGCTGCTCGATCAGCTGAAGTTCACTGTGCACATGCTGCTAGCACGTTGCACTAGCGCAGTAGCCACTCTCTCATGGATTAAACTAATACTACTTAGTAACTGATGCACATCAAGCAACCGGCAGTTACGGACGGGCTGTGGTCCCTGCAGTTAACATAATTGCTTTAGATGCAGACACACTCTGACAGCTGGAGTGATCTGATCGCTGCCAAGCAGCAGAGAAAGAGGCTCAGAAGCCCAAGTCTCACATCCACCCCAGGAGGCAGAGGTCTTCAAGTCTTCTGCCTCGTGTGACCACATCATGAGCCAGGCTCCCAATCCCTCCTTTTGAAAGAAGAGCCACCACAGTGATCCTTTTAAAGCACCTCATGCCCCCAGCCCACATGAAATCAGAACAGCTCGCATTAATAGTAGTTGTTGCATATTACATTTACACAGAGACCTTTGTCCAAGGATTACAGACTCTTCAAAACTTAATTAAGCAGTATGCCCCCCATAAGGTGCACTAAGTTCTCTGTCAGCATTTTTAGACTAAAGCACTATTTTACAGCAGTTACTAACCGGCTGTAGGCTTCAAGTTCCTCGCCCAGGGAAAGATTCAATTCCTGCCTTTCAAGCACAAAGCTTAAAAATCAGGATTCTTGGGGCTTTCCATTTTAGGTTCTGCCATTGGTTTGCTGTCCTGACATTAGGTAGCAGATACCTAAGGGATTAAAGCAGGAACCTGAGAACAACTGGCTAGCTGCTAGAGCCTCAAGTCTGAAATCGGTTGATAGGGCTAACTCTCTTCTGGATGCTCTGACATCATGTCACAACCAGTTTGTTTCTCACTGTGCTAGCAAGCTTCATCTCTGCCTTCTTGTCTTGATTCATCTGCAAGGCTACCATGTAACCAGAAGGAGGTTTGTCCTGATGTTCTGGGCATCACAGGTACCACAAAGGCTCCTGGGGGACTCCGGTCGAGTTCCCTGATGCCACTCGATAAGTCATGTTTGACTCTTGCTAAACACCACCTTGCACAGCAAGAGCCCAACTAAGATCAGACTCCCCAGCGCCACTACCATAACTACACTGAACTGTCCCCCTTTGTCTCCGACTCCCACCTGAACCTTGTGTTGCTTTCGCTCCTTTCCACAACAAAAGCCTTCTTGCCCATTCATATTCCTAAATTTGAGCAGAAAGTCAAGGTAGTCAGAACAAACACAGACAAACCAACCTCCTCATGGCAGTGTTCTGACCTCCCATCAAAGAGGACAGAAAAATCCACTTCATTGGAGTAGCTACACAAAACCCTTTATCTTGTGCAGAGCTGTGACTGTGGCCTCACACCTGCAGCTGAGGTCAAAGGGATTTACCCACACACAGCTGAGAGCTCAATTCCCCCAAGCCCAATGATCTAGGGGTTATGCTGACTAACCTGAATATCCTGAGATCTGCCAAGGTTGTTGTCTATGTGACCTGCGTCAAGGTAAAAGCATTCCTTATCCTCTGTGGACAGCAGTGGGATTTTCAGAGGATACACTATGGAAAACAGACACCTCTGTTTATCCACTGCAAGAGAAGTAAGCAAGTCATTTTCAGGCCTGCTAGGGAAGCCAAGTGAAGTGGAATCCACAGATTTCCCAGTGATCTGCCTATGCCAAAATGACTGCACTAAGTTGTGAATGCAGGGAGCACATCTACTGCCATCCCCACATAACATGGTCTAGGAAAAAGTCTACCAAGCAGCTGGGAAAGGGACTGCCTAAAGAAGCAGCAAAACACACCAACTGAGATAAAGGGTACCCTGGGCAGAACAAGCCTCCTTCAACTCTCAATCTAACTTGTGTTCCCATGGACCCCACAAAGTAAATGGTTTCATGTCAGAGCATTGCCATCGGGCCCAGTACCAAGGCTACAAGCTGATGGGCAAAAGCAGAGTCCCTGCTTTCTTTTGACCCAGCCAAACAGGCTTCCCACTTACAGAACCTTGCGCTGAGCCCTCAGTAACCCACTGCAACGGTGAAGAGATGCTGTGCTGCTGGGGAGAAAAGGGTTATGAGGACAGGGTTTAAAAATAAATCAACTTTTGTGTTGTTTTGGAAGTAATATATGAAAAAGATTTGGTTGTAAAAGGCATTGTATAAATGGAGGCACTATTATTGTTTGACAATAAAAAACCCAAACAGTTTTCTTATATTTGCTTGGAATAAAACCATCTTGCAGATGTCTTCAGACAGGCTTTTTAACTGCTTTCCGCAGCTTAATTTTCCCTTTTAGGTTTTTATTACATTTAAATTAAAATTATGCCTGTAAGCAGTCAAGGGCAACTTTTAACAAGTTTATCATTGCTGAACTTTTCATTGCTCATCTCTATCACCTCTGCTCAGGAGCCTGTAAACAAAGCTTAGCCCTTTCCCAAAACCCCTCCTGGTCTCTGCTTAAGCAGGAGTGATTCTCCCACCCTTTGTGCTTCCTAAGAAACTCCTTCTCATGGCACATTATCGCCCTAATTGCAAGAGCCCTTCTGTATTGTCAGCCAGAACAATGTTTTTTAGGAAAAAAACCCTCTATTCCAAGAGTTAGAATGTAAGAAAAACATGGAACAGAGAAAGAAAAGCACTTTTTCCACTGATAACAGAAGAGCAAAGCCAAAAATACCACCTCTTCCCAGTGCTAAATTTTAGCTTAAATAAATTATCTTGGAACAGGAAAAGGTTTTTTGAAACATCTTAAGTGTTTCTTCTGGTTACTACCAACAGATACTACCCTCCATTATCCCTTTTCCTGCAAGCACAACAGATCCTGCTTTCCTCCACAGCAGCCCTCCAGTACTTCTGGAGTTTTCTACTGATTTAGACTTTCTGAAAATCAAAACCAGGGGCTACAATGTTGGACCGTGTCCTCAGAAGAGCCAATGAGTGGAGCTACCCCACAACAGAGCTTATGGGGGGACTGAGGTTTTCCCAAGCGGAATTTGCTCAGAGAATTCCAACGTCGAATAAAGCCATCCTGCATCACAGCAGTGCCCAACAGCAAACCAGGAGACAGACGTTCAGCTGCAGATTGTGTTCTCTGTCTGAACAGCCTCTCCTCTGGGACACAAGAAGAAAGCAGCTTTCTTTTCAGAGTACTGCTTTGAAGTAGCCCGAGTACAACTGTTTGGCAACCTCTTTAAAATGAAAGCTGCATCTAAATAACCAAAGCACACTAAGCAATACCAATGGGAAATACCTCCACAGAGACCACCTCCTTGCTCTTGTACCTTTATTTGCAAGGTTCTCCACTTCAGTGGGGGCAGCTGCAGTTGCTGCAGGCCAAATTAATGTGGCATGTTAAAGAGGAGAGCAGCACACCTGCTCTCTGATGAAGATTTTACTTCTGTTGCTATATTTATTCATGTTTCACTCAAACTAAATTAAATGCTATGCAGACTCAAAGCTGCTCTTTGCTTACGGGGAAACAGCGAGAGCCCCCAGGTACATCTAAAGCACAGAGTTAGGTAAATGATTAAGTTACCTCATATACTCTCATTTAATTCCCACGTCTAGATTTAGTTCGCATTTTCTGGATTGAATATGTCTTGTTACACTAGCTATAACTATCCCATTAAAATAATCTTCAGACTGTTTGGGGGTTCTCCTGATTAATGAAGCTTCCTTGGATGGATTCTCCCAGGACCAACACATACCAGAAACAAGAGACACTTGTGTATTTAGCAGTTTTGTTGCCAACAGATGCACTGCCAGGTCTGTAAAGCTACAAGCACCTCAGACACAAGGCCACACTACATCTAGAAAAGGTTCAAGCAGCCCTGCTAGAGGAAGCCAGTCCGTTCTGCTCAGCACAGCCCCATCACTTTGACAATTCAGGAGAGGTGCTTCACAGTGTGTGCAAGCTCTCAAACGTACTACAGGCAGAATTAGCACTGCTCTGCCATGAGTGGGAAGTGCATCATCCAGTTTGGGGCTCACCTACACAGGTAAACTAACCAAACCAACTCCCAGCTATTCTGAAAGCCCACACAGAGCTGTTCTCATACATGCAGTCCAGAGCACCTTGCTCTGCAATACCCACAAGTGTCTTGCTTCCATACCCAGCCAAATGCTGACACATATAAAACCATACAGAGCTAGTTCAGCATGCTGCATAAGTAAAACATAGTTTTCCTGTCCCAAAGACTTAAGAGCCAGACAAGGACAAAACACTCCTGCAAGGAACCATTCCACAAGCTCCAGCAATTGCCTATTTTGCTTATAGCCCAGTTCAGCTTTGCAACAGGGACCACTTTGGGATAAGAGCTTTGTCCCTCACCACTCACCTTAACCATTCCATCCTTAAGTGCCTCTGAAATGTGCCTGAAGTGCCTGCACTTCCCCCAAGCCTGAGTTCTGTGCACAGATTAATTGGGTGTTCCAGCTTTCTCTAAAGATGTCATTATGATCTTTACTGAAATGTGTTTCTACGTTACACCAGTTCTATTGAAAATTCCCATATAGATCTGTAACACTATATCCAATGTACCACAGTCATTCCTGGAATAAAAACAGGTTTCAAAATACACTGAAGAAACATAACGCTGCTAATCTCAGATTCCAGCCATAAGAGGTAACCAGCAGATATTAAAATGCAGCTTGAACAAAGTGAGATTCTCCATATGGCTTCAAACCCCATCCTAATTGCATGTTTCTATGCAAACTGAGATGCTCATCAGGGATTCTTTCAGATGCTCACACCTTTCCCCCCCAAGCCCCCACCAGAGTAAGCCAACCCGCACTGCTAGCTTTATTTCCCACTTAAAGCAGAACAACTTTCCTTCTCTCACAGTTCTCCAGTCTGAACTGGAATTCAGGCAAGCAACATCTCAACACAGAAAATTATGAACACAGACTTTGTGCTAGGTGGGTATTTCAAATCCAACCCCAATTTAAAGCTTATTACCAAATAATACCTGCACAGCCACTTCTGTCCTGTGCCCCTTGCACTGCCAGGGAGCACTTCACAGAGCTAAGAGAAGGTTAGCACTGTGTGTTGTGGTTGCTCAGCAGTGATTTAGAGCCCAGGTCAATACTCACACCTCGCACTAATTTTAATGGTGAACAATTGTGGTTCCCATTCAGGGCTCAGAAAAGATGTCCTCAGTAAAACAGAACAATCCCAGTACGCACCCGGGGGTTTTCAGAAGGCCTGTCTTCACTTCCCTCAAGAGATGGGACATATCTACTGTTCTTACTCATTAACTCTTTGTTAACTTGTGCCACCATTTGTCCTGCAAGTATAAACGAACAGATACAGTATTTATGAAGTTAAACTAAGTATGATGAATGAACAGTGCTAGAATACTAGCTGGAAGTAAAGAACAGCATCACTGGTTCATCAGTTAGGGGGGAAAGACAGAGAAGAACAGGAGCCATACTCAGCAGATTGTTTAGATAGCAAACATTAACTCTGACAGGTTTTGGCTATTAGGAGCTGCAGCAGCTCAGCGTGGAAGCTTGTGCTGTTTACTCTGCTTATTAACACTTGGGGTGCATGTTTGTAGAGGCTGCCATGGTGCATGCATACTAACAACCCTGCAACCGACTCCAGTGAGGCATCCCTGGATGCTGTTCAAGAACTGCAGAGAAAGAAATGCCTCCCAACGGAGCCAGCAGACCTGCCAGGGATGCGTGTCTGGTAGACACAGCAACAAACCCATGCCTCCGAAACCACCGCATCCCAGACTGGTTTGGGTTGGAAGGGACCTTAAAGCTCACCCAGTTCCAACCCC
>JBCJKH010055493.1:2063-12414 GCA_039877255.1 Loriculus beryllinus | reverse complement strand
GGGGGTAGTCTTGTCTGAAGATACAAAGCATCAGTGTAAGAATCTCAAAACACAAGCAGTTATGAAAGCCCATTTTGCTTACTTCACTCTGCATTAGAAAAAGCCAGAATCTAAATTTTAGTGTGGACAGTTAGACCTGTACAATGAAATAGTCCAAACCCAGGTTCAGTAAACATAATAATAACTGCTCTTACCACTGTAAGTCTCTTAGTGTCCCAGAATAACTTTTCAATCTAGTACAAAATTGAACACTAGCAGTCATTCTGGAGGGTATGGAAACTTCAAAATCTTATGCCAGACTGTGAACTAGTTTGAGGTAAGATCAGCTAATTTTAAGAGTAAGCCTAGCCTACAAATATTCCAGTAGTTAATCTTAAATCAGCATAAAACTGTTTGATACTGTCTGCACACAATGATACAGCAATTTAGATTCCTCTCTCTATCATGCCTGAACTTTTGTGATAATTTTATCTCAGGAATAGCCTTAGATTATTTCTGAGATGGGAAGTATTTGAGATTTTGAACACAATGGATGCGTTACACACACATATATATATATATGTATATATATACATTATGACATCTGTCTCAGCTCTAGGAAACTTCATGTTGTTGGAATAATATATCAAAACTTTCCAGGGTTCAGAAATGCAATTAACTGCTTTAATTTGACACTTCAGTCATCTAAACTCTTAGTAAAATTCCTTGAATTCTTAGAAAATCACAAAAATAAAAAAATCTGCAGTTCTATATTTGATAGTGAGTAGTAAGTTCTGACCTAACAGCCTTGCTCCTCTGATAATGTATGATAGCAGCAGAGTTTTAGCAACATAAGAAGAGAAAAATATCTGAGCAATTTGTGAGGCTGGATAGTTTCAGCACTGCCTTTCATTACCATTTTTTCTTCCTATTTGCTGTTTTCAGTTAGGGTGAATTCAGCCTTCCACATGTCTGATGCAAGGTGTCATTCACCTCTTTAATTGCACTTATCTTGAATAGGATGTTGCTCTCTAAGAAGAAAAATTGTGAGTGTTTTGACTGAGATATCCAAGAAGAAATCTTAGACTTCATTCACAACTCTTCACTAAATACTTCCCGGATTAAATATGAAGTAAATTCTTTTGACTTTAGCTCTTAGTTATAAAAGACACAGGTACTCTGGTACATGTACTGAGATGACTGAGTTTTCCTGAAGTAATAAAGTGCACACATCTGCTATTTATTTTTGTGTCTCAAAGTGTATTCCAGCTGAGCAATTTTTCCAATTAGCTGATATTCAACCAAGTGCTGCAGTAAGACATTTGATCTGGTTTGTGTATGTGCACATGTGCTTTTTTTTAATATTGACAAAAACTGTAAGATACTGAAATAGGAAAAAGAAAGGTAGAGAAAAACAAGCAAAAAAATCATTCAAGCTTTTATAGTCCTGAAAGCAGAGTAAAACACAAAATAAAGGCATTAAAATGCAGAGAAAAGACTGCAGAAGACTTACGTGTCTTAATATACGATATAAAGCAAATTAAGTCAACATGAAAGTATCAAAACCAGCCAAACAAAGAGAAAAAAATCAAAACTAACAAATCAAACCTCAGAAAGGTCCTAAAAAATGACCATAGGAGAAAACAGCTAAAGACGGAGTTATATTCCAAATGTGGATTTAGATCGAGACAGTCAGAGCTGCTTGAAAATCCACCCATCATGAGCTGTCTCTTCTGACACAGGTGCAAAGGAATATCACGTTCCAAAAAAGAGCCTTTACTAGGAATCCACAAAGAGAATCCTATGTAATATAAGGAGTAGGAGAGCTTAAACATGAATCAGGGGACTAGTTTTTGTCCTCACCCTGTGTTACAGCCAGATGTGTTGAAAACCAGAGATCTATGTTGCTCTATTGACATTTACTTGTTCTTCAGTGTGAGCATAAGTACGTTTTTCCATGAAACAAAAAAACAGAAAATCATAATGTAGAAGAAAATAGTATTTTATCTTGAAACTTAACACTTTCCATTCTGCAGAGACATAAATGCATCAGTTAAATATTATGATGTGTAATTGGACTGTTCTGATCATTCTGGTCTCTAGCTTCAGGTTTGCACAGTGACTACTGGGAGTGGTGGGAGGAAGAAAAAAGAAAAGTGAAAAAAAGAAAACAAAGAAGTAAAAAGTATTTTCTTGTCTCTTTCTCTGGAGGTTCTATATTTGGCAGTTGAAAGCTAGGTGTTTTATTAAGGGTTAGAAATCCCCAAAAGTGACTTTTCATCCATTTCAGCTAAACATTCAAAAAGGCTGCCAAATACACAGCTAACTACATCAGTGACTTCTGAACTACTGACTGATTACAGTTATGGCACAGTAGTTTCTATGTTAGCTCAATTTTTATTTTGTCTTTGACCTTTACTTGATATTCTAGAACTATGCAAATAAAAAAGTGTCTCAAGCCCTTGCTATAAGAGTATTCTGAGTCTGGGCATGTCATGAAGTTAGATAGTCAGTTGAAATAAAATCTTACAGCTCCACTTACTTACTGACCCTTTGCTGATTTATGTGGCTGAACACAAGGTATAATAATGTTGACAGGTATGTATTATCTCACAAACTTCATGGAAATGCCTTTGTGCAGTTAAGGTTGTCAATGAATACTTACTTACCTAGATTGCATAAATAAGCCTACAAGCAGAAATATAGTAATACAACAAGAAGATATTTATTTTAAAGAAAAGACCTACATATCATAATACTTACATTTGTACAAGTGACATTATATCAGTCAGTGTATATATATCATATTTCTGTAGTGGTTTTCATGTGATATCAAAGATTCAGTAGTATACAGTAATAACATATAAAGACCCATTTTCTACATGCTTTTTTGCCCTTTTAAAAAAAAAAACAAACCCAAACCTCTTTTATATTCAGCTTGAATGTCTGCTTCTAATACTGTTCTAGAGGACAACAATTTACAGAGAATTGAAAAAGCAATTTTCTTTGGACAGCTAGCTATTCTCCCTAATTTTCACCTGCCAAACTCTTTTCTTTCAATGTTGACTCAATCAGATAAAATGCAGGCTTTAAAGATGTCTGATTAGCTACCTGGCTTAACTTTAGCTACTCACTTTGCATATAAACTGTCTACATACCCACCTCTCTTCCCTGCCACTGACACAGCTTCCCTCAGAGCTGCAATGAGCAATGTGTATGTGATTAAAGACAATAAGCACCTTTACTTCATGGGCTACTGATAACTTAGTTCTGTTTTGTTAACTGCAATAAGAATGCACCAATAATAAAAACAACACATAAATTGAAATGTGCATGTTCATTTCCTGAATCATAGAATCACAGAATATTTAGGGTTGGAAAGAATCTTAAGATCATCTAGTTTCAACCCCCCTGTCATGGATCCTTAATGAATCTTTCATATGTATTCCAATTTTAATTTTATTAATTTAGTTTTACTCATTCATGATATTTCAGATGAAAGTATATATATTAGCTCTTCACTATTTTTTCTAAGATGAAAAACTGAAGTTCCATTGGATTCTCTTTCTGTTTCTTCACTGACTACTTTTATTCAATTTCTCTGCCGCAGTGTTCAGATGACAACTAACGCTACAAAGCCCACCCTGGTTTCCAATGGAATAGAATTGTTTTCTTCCTGGTAGCTGTGCCAGCTGTGTTTTGGCTTTAGTATGAGAACAATGCTGATAACACACTGATGCTTTAGTCCTTGCTAAGTAGCACTTGTGCTAAGTAGAGGACTTTTCAGTCTCTCATGCTCTGCCAGTGAGAAGGTGCATAAGAAGGTGCACGAGAAGGTGCACGAGAAGGTGCACAAGAAGTTGGGAGGGAACATAGCCAGGAAAGCTGACCTGAGCTAGCCAAAGAGGTATTCCATACCATAGAACCTCATGCTCTGTATATAAACTGGAGGGAGCTGGCTAGAAGTGACCAATGGGTGCATGGAGACAGGCTGGACATCAGTCAGCAGGTGGTAAACAGTTGTATTGTGCATCACTGTAATTTGTTGGGCTTTGTTTTAGTTTTGGCTCTTTTATCTCTTTATCTCTTTAGTTTTATCTCCTTTTTTATCTCCCTTTTCATTATTATTAGTAGTATATTGTTCTTTATTTTAACTATTAAACAGTTCTTATCTTTACCTTAGGGTTTTTTTTTTTCTCATACCAAATCCAAAACACACCACTGTACCAGCAACTAGGAAGAAAGTTAACTTTATCCCAGTTAAAACCAGGACAGAATTTCAGACTTCATGGGGTATGGGGGAATTGAAATAGCCATAGGTTTAAAGTGGCAGTTTCACCACTACCTTTTTATATAATAAATATTACCACAATTTGTCTCTCCATATTATTGTATGCTCATCCTATGATTAAATTTGCCACCTCCTGGCAGCAATTTGTTAACAGTCTAAGATCTTTCCTCTCTCTCTCATCACTGTCTAGTTTTTTTTATTCATCCTGCAAAAGTATTGGACTCAGATTTTATAGAGAAATCTGTGACTGGCTAGTCCTTATTTTGTCTTCCTTTTTCCAGTTCTTCATACCTTATGGTCATCCAGTTGCTCCTCTGAGGGTGTGCTGCCCCTCCTTCATGTGGATGATATCTAATCTCACATCATTGATGCATTTCATTAAAAATTTCTCTTCTGCTGTTTCATCACTGAATATACTAAATAATGGGCTTCACAAAACTCATTCTTGAAAAAACACAGTTGTTATCTAAACGTATCATTTTCCTCCTTTTACTTACTTTTAACCTGCTATTCTATGCTTCTTTTTTTTAACCTAATTCCTAGTTTCTTAAACATAGTTACTTGATTGACGAGCTAGCAGCATCAAAACCATTAATGAAAACCAGATATATCAAATCGAGGTGATCATCATGATTAATGCACATTAATTGACTTGGTTAGCTACAGATATTTATCTGATTAATGCTGCAAATTGTCCACTTTATGTTGAAGTAACACTGCCATGAAATAGTGGGTTTTAATATTAATTTATCCAAACCACATTCCTCTCTTCAGATTTAGTGGTCATATTTTGTATTCATCACTCCAAAATAAGTATCAGAAATTGTAAATTACTTTTTTTCTTTTTTTAAAGGGAGTATTGATTTCAAAAAAGAAAGACCCTTTGATAAGAATTCCACCTTTTTTTCCATTCCTTTTATGTTCTCTTCCACCAACGATCTTTAAGAAGAGCATGAGATCTGACCAAATAGACTTTTCTATAATACAGTTGGCTGAAATTTGAATGGCTAGTTAAATTTCTTTGACAGGAAGAGGAAGAGTACATTTTCAAGGCATCTCAAATAGGCCAGCTAAAATTGCCATCATAATACTACTTTTTGTGACAGGAAAGTGTACTTTTTGTGTTTGCAGTATTGACAGCTTTGCTGGAGGAAGGCAGCATGTACACTGACCATATAAAAGTATATTTCATGGCATCAAATTACTTCTCTATCAACTCCATACTATTTACATCTATATATATTTTGGCTCCTTGTATAGCAAGTTGTTAAAAAAATGCTGCTATCTTCGCATTAGAATTATTGCTGGAAGACTTTAAATGGATTTGATTTGTATACTGTAGGTGATTCTACTACTGATTGCACAATTTAATCTTGCATTTTTGTTTATCAATGTTTTGTGGCTTTTTTACTATAAATCAAAATTGTCCTTGACCTGAAGTCAGTGTGGGAGGGGGGAAAGTTCTACCTAAATCAGACCACTAGTTAATAAAGCTTTTTTCTCTTATGGTAGAAGCTGAACACAAGCTCTGAAATGCAAGTTTACACTACTGCCTCATAAAATCCTTGTGAAAGAAACAATATGTATGAGTGCCTAGCATTTCACATACCATGCTAAAAGTAATTTTGGCGTTAGGTGTGTTCTTTTGTTTGTTTGGTTTTTTGTTTATTTCCCCTTAAGAGCCATCTAAATAGCTGGATGCCATTATGCCATAGGTAAAATTACAGCATTTGTGCCTTTAGCAAGATTTTTCAGTAGGGGTAAAGTGACAGTGGTGATTTATTTCCATAATATTGCCATTCACTATTATGTTCATTCTATCATTACTTAGAAATTACAAGGATATTATTAGAATGAGAGGAAAAAAAAACCCCATCATGAATAAAAGCATCAGCATTTTACCCTCAACAGTTTTTGGGACTCCTATAACAATTTTTTTTTTCTTTTTACCTTTAGCAGGGTAATACTGTTGATTAGATGTAAAAAACACTGATATCTGGTTTCAGAGGACTGCTTTAACAATTAATTACAAGCAGGCTACCCAAATCATGTTGGTTAAAATGAATGAAATAGCAAATATTCATAAGATCTTGGAGTAAGTCGCTAAGACTGGAATTGAAACAAAAAAGATAAATTTCTTGTCTTCTCTTTTGTTGCGTGTGTGTTCATTTTGGTTTGTTTTTTGATTTAATGTTTTGGTTTTATTTCTTTTTTTTTTTTTTCTTTTTTAAGAGAACAGGCTAACTATATTTTCTAGTGCTTGACACAGTGACAGGTGGTTTAAAAGATCTTTACATGTGCCAATTTAGCAGAAGACCAACATGTATTTTTTCAAAAATCTACTGGTTTTGGCCTGGATAGTGTAAAATTTCTTCATAATAGCTTGTGGGGTGCTATGTTTTGGATTTCTGACAGCAATATAATTGATAAAATAGGGCTGATTTAGTTATTGCTGAATAATTCTTACACAGCATCAAGGCCATTCCTGCTTCTCTTGCTGCTGTGCCAGCAGGTAGTCAGGGAGAGGTAGGGTGAAGGAAGAACGACGCAGATAGGACAGCTGACCTTTAAATGACCAAAGGGATATCCCATACTGTACAACACTGTGCTTCTCAAGAGGAGCTAGGGAAGGAAGGAGGAAGGACAGGGATGCTTGAAGTGATGGCATTTTGACTTCCCAAGTAACTGGTGCATGGGATAAAGACTGACTTTCCTGGGGGTGGCTGAACATCTGCTTGAATTAATTCCTTATTTTGCTTTATTTTGGTACATAGCTTTTTGTTTACCTATTAAACTATTTTTTATCTCGACTCACAAGTTTTAACAGTTTTACCCTTCCAGTCTCTTCCCCCATTCCTCCTCCACCAGGAGGGAGCAAGCAAGCAAGCACCTGGGCAGTGCTGAGTTGCCCACCAAGGTTAAAACACAGCAACTAATAAAATATGTAATATTAATTAAAATTATTTTGAATTTGTCACCTTTATTTGACTTTGGAACCAAAGACTGTATTTTAAAGCTTTTTTATTTTTTTTCACCAAAAAGTAAAAAATTAGTTACCAGAAAGTATCTCAAAATCAGGATGGTTAATGCAGTACAAGTTGTTTCTCACCAGCACTTTCTTGCTGAGTGAAATCTCTGGGTGCTTTTTCCTGTTGTATGTTTCTCTTGCAATCTTATTTATTTTTCAGCAGGGGTCTATTTCTACTGCAGATACTGAACAGATTGTTACTTCCCATTGGCAGAAGATGTTGCAAGATGTTAGGAGGCTGCCTTTGATGATAAAAATCCTGCAGGTAGCACTGGTTAGCATCATGGACTACTCAGAAGAAACAGGAAAATAGTGTCTGAAGCCTGATGTGCCTAAAACAGGAAAATACAACTTTTCCAGGATTCCCATAGTGGGATATTGAGCACAATTTTGTTTTTATTGAACTTTTTAAAATATCTCAGGAAATAAAATAATTCTGTTTTCCATTTATGCCTGTTTCCTTGATCTTCATTAAGAAAATTATAAAAAATAAATTAAAAAAATGTAGCTATGAAAATATAAATGGTTAGCGATACAATATTCTCCCCTAAATATCGTGATGTAAGGTACTACCCCAAATTAATGATTTAAGAGATTTAGGATATTTTCTCCAGTAAAATTGCCAAATTGAGCATTTCTATGCATCATTGTGGTTCATTTTATGTACCTCAAGACTGAATTATCATAAATGTTTTGCCACTTATATATTTGAGAGACAGCTTTCTCTGAGTAAGAAAATTGAGTTCACTTTTTGAAAAGATAGGAGTTTGATGCAAGATTCTCAGAACAAACATGCAACAGAAGATGTGGAAAAGAAGCGGACATCACCTAATATACACTTACACAGGGGGATTAAGCCACCCTGGAAGAAAACTGGGTGTAAGTGGACTGCCTCATGTATTGGAAGTATCTGAAAGTCATCTCAAGGCAAATGTCAACATAAATCAGATTATTTCGGCTGTCAGAGTACATGCTTCTGTCCTTTAACCCTAAAGGGAGCCTCAGAGAAATTGGTCAAAATCAAAAAGATTGTCAGGAAAGGAAAAGGGTAAAATTAAGAAATATTAAGGGTGTGAGTGAAAAGGTGAGACGTAATTATATGTTTTACTCTATTTAATTGCAATCTAATACAAAGTAGATGGTGTTCTGTCATGTTATCTTTAATAAAATTTCCTCTTTATACCACATTTCTCTTCATGCATACTTGTGCTCCCTTAACAAGCTTTATTTATTAAGGATACCATATGAAATTAATTAGCTTTTCCACTTTACAGACTTAGAGAATGTGTTGCTAATATTTGATAATTTTAAGATGAAGTCCTAGGTATTTTTAGCTATCATTTTTGGCTGCCAAGGCAACAAGCAGAAGACTTGAAGGTGGTGGTATGATTGCACCAACTCATATATAAAACCTGTTATATCAAGAGCAAATAAACACGCTTGTTTTCTGACTTGTATGTGGTAAATAACTACATCAAATCAATCTCAACTGTCCATCAAAGTCAAATTTATTAAACCAGAACACTGTAATTGAACACTTTTTAAAATCGATATGACTGATGGCTAACAGCATGAGGCTTGCACCTACATTTATGTTTTGAAAGACTGACCTTTTCTACCATCTTTGAGTTTTCTTTAAAGGGCATCCTTCTGAAACCTATGACACAAGAATGAATAGTTTCTTGTCATTATAGAAGCAATACAAACACTACGCCCTTTCTTCCATAATCATGTAACCCGCAAACGAAACACGAAACAAAAAACAGCAGAAATAATCACCCCACCCCACCAAACTATAGCTACATGAAAAATGCCCATTAAAACAGTGTAACTGGCACACAGAAAGGCAGCTGATGCTACAGGAAAACCTCATTGACAAATTACAGTAAGTCAGAGATACTTCATTTTTATTAATTCAAAAATACATTCAGGAAGCATACCAGATCAATCAAGCTGACAATTTAACCCATGACTTCCAAGGAACAGTAACTTGTTTGGTCCAAAAGTGCTGTAAGATTGCTTGTCTGAAGAGCTAACTTTCCTTTACCACCTGAATATTTAAGAGAAGGAATGTTTTCAGCATTTGGAAAAGAATAGTGTTAAAAAAATTCATAATTCTTCTGCTTATTTTATTTATTTTATTTTATTTTATTTTATTTTATTTTATTTTATTTTATTTTATTTTTAATATTTTAAAAATATCATCTCCTTAAAGCAGAACTGTGATTTTAGTAAGCACTTTTTTCCCCACTATAGTATCCTATTCTGGAGACCTGAAGGAAAGAATGATTGCGGGTCACTTATACTTTCCATTAAGCATGGGGAAAATGGAGGTGGGAAAAGCTCACTCATGGAAAATGAACACTTAAAATCCTCCATGATTACAAAAGAGTTACAAGCCTGACCTTGTAATATAGCTATATGACATTATATTTTCTACAACTGTGTAACTACTTTCAGCAGTTTTTGTTCCAAGACATTTGTTCCTGCTTCAGCAGTACAGCTGACACTTCCTATTGGGATATTGTAGCTGTTAAATATACGTCTAATTAATTGACTTCAGATAGAAAAAACAACTGCGTAAAATAATTTAGAATAGCTAGATTACTACAATACCACTGAGGAAATTATTGAAGACATGCTTATAGAACACCTTAAATCGAAAAGAAAGTAATTTTTCTTACTATTAACTGTAGTTTATTTTCTGTTTAACAGAAATGTTATCAATATTCTCAAAGATTATTGACAAGATTAGGCATCCAGGGGTTCAAGTTTGTGTGCTTAGACAAATGCTGCTTTAAGCATGGTTTTACTGGGATAAATGTTACCATACAAGGATTTTTATTACAGTAGTTGTTATGGTTAAAAAAATTGCATTAGCTGACATAGTTATAGGAGTAAAATCTTGTAAGCGCAGACCAAACCCTTGCCTACAAGGAACTAAGATGGAAGATTATGTCTCCCTTGAAAGCACTGTGTAAATTTACAGCAGTAGATAAATGACACAATAGGAAAAGTATTTTTTTATAGATTACTCTAAGAGTAATTCGGAC
>JBCJKH010055492.1:2593-16619 GCA_039877255.1 Loriculus beryllinus | reverse complement strand
GTCCAGAAGTGTCAGGACAGTTGGTCACTGATGCATTGATGAGAATTACTTGCAAACAAGTGAAGGGTCAGCTCTTAAAAGCTACACACCAGGTCTCCTTTTTCTCTGTTAGGCACATCCGAACAGCAAAGCTCTCTACACAGCAACATGCTTCAGCTAAGATGCATGCTCTCAGTCTTTGCTGGTTTAGCTATGTCAGTCAGATTGCAAAGAGGCGTGATCTCTCACTTGCATAGCTGCACTGGCAAAAGCACCTGGAAAACACAGCAGAGAACTCCAAAACTGTACTCTTGCCAGTAGTCTGATTTCCAGAATGGGAAGGAGGGTTGCTACAGGAGGAAAGGCTGAAATAAGCTGTTAGGAGAAGACAGGTTTTGCTACTGTTAGCTAAGTCTGCAGTAAGCCTTCTTCTGTACATTCACTGGTGTAGCTATACTGGCAGGGCCTACAAAGTGTAGAACTTAAGCTGAAAAGGTTGTTACCAAAGTCTGTTGTCAGGCACCATGTTTTCCTCAAAAGTCATAGATCAGTACAGTTCTAGGGAATCTCAGGACCTGGCCCAGAGGTGAGAGCTTTTCGTTGCTGTAGTGTAGGGGTTGAAAATGCAGAAATCCCGTAGCATTCTCTAGATGAAAACATCCTTATGACTGAAAAGTTGGTACTGCTTCTCTGGTTCACCTCCATATAACTACTGTTACAGATAACTGTTTATACAGCTCACTGATCAGATACCTGTTGTGTTTGGTCTACCTGTTTGTATTTATGGCAGCGACTCTCCACTAGGCAGATCTCAGCTTCATAGTGGACTGACTTTCTCCAGGTTATTATGTGTCTGGTATGATTCAGGTGAAATATTGACAGATCAAGAGAAAGATGTGTGGTTGACTGGTATGAGGTGAGAATTGCTGTTGTTTCTATTCTCATGTTAGGCAGCAACCAGCTTGGCTCTATTTATGGCCACACGTCCGTGATGACAGGCAGCCTCTTGGATGATCACCACTGGCACTCCATCATCATAGAGCGCCACGGGAGAAACATCAATCTCACACTTGACAGACACATGCAACACTTCAGAACCAATGGAGAATTTGATTACTTGGACCTGGATTATGAGGTAGTCAGTGAAACTTGTTTGTTTTCATTCAACTGGCTTTATAAAGATTAGCCCAATAAGAAAAGAAAATGAACATAATTTAAAATGCTTTGGGACCTTTTTTGTACATTTATTTTTATTATTTTTCCCTGACATTTCCTGAAATATTCTTTTCAGCACTGTTCTCTTTTAAGTGTAAATCAAGTTTCTTTTCATTAGCCTACCAGATTCCATCTGGTGGAAAAGTCATCTCAGCCTTTTGTTTCAAAATGAGAGATCTGTGTTACTCAGCAAGCTTAGCTGTAAAACCAGCTGCTGTAAGTGGGAACTAAATTAAGAAAACATCATACAATCTGCTGTTGCATTCAGGTGATATTTTTTCACTGGAATAAAAAAAATCTCATTCTGTGGTGACAATTAGTATTTTTGTTTAGCAAAGCAAGCAGAAGAGAATCTTTTTACTAATATGGATCTTGGTCTTTCCTAGGTAGGTACTTCCTTGCATTTTCACAAATACACCATCAGTAACTTCTTTAAATGAAGAAGCAGTAAAGAGTTACGCAAGTCCTACGAAAACCTTTGTTTAATCAGTCAGATTAATGCACACAAGTGTTGGTAGAAATTAGATGTGGATTCATTGTTTGATTACATTCTGCTTCTGCTATTGTGAACTTGTTTGGTTCCTCTAAATTGTTATTCAAACTTCAGCGTGTTGCTTATTACAAACTTTGTATAATGATTTTCTTTACTGTTTCTACTGAGCCAAGTACATGTATTTATGTCCTTGAAACTTTTTAAACAGAGGGCATCAACATTGACTTGCATATTGATAGTTTATGATCTTTTGATCAAGAGTATAATGTGAATGTTTAAAAAATTTAGTATAATAAATGAATTATTTTACTTATATCCCAACAAATCTTTACAAATGCCTTCTTTGGTAGCATTAGAATGAGAAAATAATTAGCAAATTTGCCTATACTTCTGTTACTGAGCACTGAAGATCTGAATCGGGCTTCTGAAAACTCACATAAATAGATTTTATTACTGATTTTCAAGGAGTGAACTACAGAAAAGTTAGGCTGAATATTACAAGCCAGGGTTGGGCAATTTAAATATATAGATGCCCCCATATATATATGTACACACACACACATGTACACACATGTGCACACATGTACAAATATATATGTGTGTGTATGTTTATCCACACACATGTATGTAGCGTGTATTACATGATTAATACTTTGCATATAGTATATTTACACCTAGTAAGTGTAGGATCCAGGAGATTCACTTTTCTGTCTTCTCTGACATTAGAGGCCTCACTGGTAGTTCTCAAAGGTACATTTCAGTCTCTTACGTTTAATGGAACTTACTTGAATGGGTATGGATACGTGTTTCCGTGGTTCATCCAGATGCAGGAGCCTTAACCTGTTCTCATTCCTTTCCTCTTAATTATCTCACTGGCTTGGAATTAGTTACCACAGATGAAATTTCAATGTGTTCCCCGTGTGGTAAAATAATCACGGTGGATAAATCTGAAAGAGTAAAAATAATGTTTCATCAAAAAAAAGCTTCCAGATTACATTCAGAAATGTTAAGTAAGCACCAAAAAAGGAATAAACATCAGTTCATCAGTTCTGATTGCCTTTCACAATCAAAAAAGAAAATCCTCATGAGTCCCTCTTAACTTAATGTCATGGTTCATGGTTTTTGCAGTTTCAGTCTTTTCTTTCAAAGTGCTTACCTTTCCATTTTCTTTTGTCCAAACATATGATTACAACATACAAACTAATTAACATTAACGGCTTAACAGCCATTAAAAATGTTACAGTCACATTCTCCAGTTCATGTAAAGTGCTGTATCTTCTCTAAAGTCAAGTTCATGTCACTTTATAATGCCTTGAGGATGTGTCCCAAAAAATTCTTTCACGTGGCTGGTGTGTGCTGTTCATGAAGATTCAGGGTTTCAGCTATATAGCTTTAGCTGTTATATGCCAAGTCAAAACTTCCTCTTTGGGATAGGAAGTGATATCTTGAATGCTTTTAAAATAGAAAATGTGTCCCTAGAGCTGCGTTTTCCTGCTCTCAGTAATAACAAATGGAATTAACAATGAATAATATTTGAAAGCTTGGCTCTGCCAAAACTCAGCAGCAGATTATAAGTAGACGTTTTTGTGAGCATCTGTGGGACAGAAAGACTAGGTGTCGTTGCTATTTACGCCATCATCTATTGGACATAAATATTTAACATAGATTGCAGGGATTAATCTCATGAGTCACTTATTCTTCACTTTTGGGCTGCAAAACATTAATGGAAACATGTAGCATTTATTCACTTCCAAACATTTCAGAAAAGACCCTAATGTGGTAGAGACCTGTATAGTCTCTGTGGAGTAACAGGGAGAGACTTCATGAGATGAACAGTTTTAGTTAGTAAACCACTTGGTTTTCTTCATTCTTTAGCAATAGCGATTCTGGATAACCCAGTGTTTTAGGGTAATGAAATTCAGCATCAAGAGAAAAACAGTCCATGTTTGACTTTGATGGCTGAGTCTTTTCAGTGGTTGTCTTCATTTCCATGGAGCTCATTCAGCCTATGGAAGTCATGTGGTAAGTCCTCATTGACTATAACTACATCATAAAAGCATGATCTCAGTGGTGGAAAGTGCTTCTGTCTAACATAGAATAGCATTTTTAACTATGTGATTCTGTAAAATGCTGCTGGATGAAGTAGACATATAAGCTTTAAAGGGAACAAATGGTATTGGAGCCCACTGTTGCTGTGTTTTAGTCTGAGCTCTGGCACACAGTTGGAACTGAGTGAATGATTTGAATCAGATTATCCAGCTAATTCCGTGTCTACTCTTGTCCAGAAAAATACTGGAATGGGCATTTATTCTAAATTCTTTGTTTCAAATGCATGTTATTTAGTAGCAATCAGAAGACCAGTTGATGTATGAATAAATGTGATGTCTATTTGGACAATTATAATAATAATTGGGATTTGCTACCATAAATGTTTGCAATCAGAAATTCATTACAGATTTTTTTCTGCTTTTACAGAGCTTCTTTGATACATCCTTTTCCTGCAAATGGTATTGCCAGCTCTCTCATTCACTGTGTTCGAGTGTTCAAATAAAGAAAATAAGTCTAAAGCAAATTTGTGTAAAAGTCTTTGCCCTCCAATAGCTATCTGCCATTTTCTGTTTCATTTATAGATAACCTTTGGAGGCATGCCGTTTTCTGGGAAGCCAAGTTCTAACAGCAGGAAAAATTTCAAAGGCTGCATGGAGAGCATCAACTACAATGGCAATAATATCACTGACCTTGCCAAAAGGAAGAAATTGGAACCTTCTAATGTGGTAAGAACATAATCTAATGGTCATCTACGCTTCTGCTTCTCCATCAAAGGAGACAAGAAGGTTTTTGAGTTGTGTAGCTGGTGTCTTTCTGGTATGCTGGAATGATATAGAACACAGACCAAGTTTTATCACATACCCAAGATTCTTACTGTATGTACATTTGTGACTTTTTTTATTATTATGCCTGAGGACTTTATTTCTGGGGTCCCATTTCATCCTTCCAAAATTAACTTTCAGTATCAGATAATTACTTTTTGAAAGAAAATAAGCTGAACCAGTGAAGTACTTCTTTCCTTTCCTCCCAAATTACAGTAGTCCAAAACCAGCACAGACAAGCTTTATTATTAAATCAATTGCAGCTTTCTTGTGGCTTTAAACTCTGGTATCTTCCGTCCCCGCAGAGCTAGTTGGATTGCTGGAGTGCAGAAGTCGTTCTCAAGTCCTTTCTGGTAACTCTGAAAAGCCTCAATACATTAGACTTGAAAATCATTATTTAGCTTATTAACATTACAGAGCTTATTAGCATTTTATTCTATCTTTCTCTCTTGCTTAAGCATTCATAGTTCATGTTCAAACTTGTGACTTTATGGGCAGAGTGATTAAGAAAGAATGTACTTTAATTACTGTATTTTTAAGGCTCTAAATGTTCCTAAAATTGCTTGCCTGCACACAAAGGCAATGTGGGTAAGAAATAAATGTATTATTGCCATGAATTTGAGACAGTCTGAATAAGTTGTTCAAGACTTTCTCCTGTACACATTTACAGCATTCACAAACTGCTGCTAACTATATGTATGGTTCCACTATTGCTTTTCTCTTTATGTAATAAAGAGTACAGGTCTACATATGTGGCAGTGATGAAGTGCAGAAGTTTGATTATTATTTGCTTACTCCTTGGTTAGTAATACTGAAGCATTACTATGCATATTGTAATACTGAAGAATTCACTATAGAGAGTAATACTGAAGAATTACTATCCATACTCTTACATATGAACAATATGGCTGGATGTTCAAGGTAACACGAATTTTGAAGGATAGGATAGTTTTGAATATAGATAAAGGTAATTTTGAATATGTGGTGTTTGCCTGTATGAACTCAGTAATACAGCCTGGCAGTTAAAACCTTTTCTGTACATTCATTTCTTCAATGTTCTCACAGGCAAAGAGTATGGTACATGTTCCATGGGGGAAGACTCCACTTTTAGAACTTTTTGCACCAGTTGCATGAACTCCAGAATCTTTGGCTTAACTTCTTTTCCAAAATTGCCTATAATTTCCTATCTGCAGTGCATTTTATGCTTGTAAAGTAACCAATATTTTCAGGCATCTTTGTGCAGAAACAACCTTTCCATTTCACACAGTCAAGCCCACTGCAAGTTGGTAGAACATATTCTTTAAACCTCCTTCTGAGCAGAAGTGTTGCTTAAGAGGTTTCTGTAGTGCAATTCCTATCTTTTCACAGGTGTGGCATAGCTAGCAGGACTGAAAATTCTATGCCAGATAATCTCTGGATTTTATTTGCTTGTTTCTTTCTTTCTTTGTTTTAAAAATTGTTACCTGTAACATGAAAGTAAATTCCACATAAGAAGCTTCAGTAGCGTTAGTGCTACATCAGGAGGCTATGGCATGCTAGCTTAATTTGATGGTGCTGTTGATTTCCAATTCTGAGAATGGCTATAAAAATAGAAGGGAGCTTTGTTTTCAGTAGAATTACTTAAATTGCTTCAGCTCTTCAAAAGCAAAATCAATTTTACTCTAACTAGATCAACATGGATTTTTATGTTTCTTACAAAAGGTTTTTTTTCCTCCTAGTTTTTAGTCCGATTTACCATGAAAAATAGACTCGATTGAGAGCACTGTTGTTGTTAATCATGTTTATGATGATGGCACTTAAGCAATCAAACAAAGATCAAAACTCCTTTGTAGCAGATCCTGTACAAACCCACAACAGTAGGCACACCCTGCCCTAAATGGTGTATTATTTGAAGAGGCAAGACAGACAAATGCAATGGTGTGGAACACAGGCAAGAGTAATCAGTATGGTGATGAGAAGTATCATAAGTTGGGGAAAAACACAGAGAGGGAAGAAGGATGTTAAAGAGGTATATGGCAGAAGAAAAACTATTCTTAGATACAGGCAATTGAATTTCAGAAATCACATAGTGAAAGGGACTTGACAAGTTAATTTTACAGAATGAGGAGGCCCAGAGAATCAAAGATGATAATAAGATGATAACCTTGATTTTTTTAGGTCTCATATACATAGGTATATGAGCAAAAAAAGCACCACCAGGCATCTCTTTACTGGAGAGTAAGGATGTAAAAACAATTTTAAGTACTTTAAACTTAAAGTCCATCACTGACTTTAATAGTGTATTTTTTTTTAGAGAGTAAAAATAAAGGGGAAAAATTTGCAATCCTTTGTAACTGATAAGATGGCAATGGCTTACTGGGAAGAATGAATCAGATGAATGGTCATAAGCAGTTATTGTTCTTATTGGTGGAGCCTGATTTGTTTTCGTAGAAGATAAATGAGACAAATTTTAAAGATGCCCAAAAGGGAGAGTCAGGGAGAAAAGAACAGCCAAGACAGAGAATGGAAGGGTCTGCTTTTCTTCTGAAGCGAGCTGCAAACATGAGTTGGCAGTGGCTAACTACTACAGTAGGTGCTCACTGCTGTATACAGCTTGACTCAGGACTAAGACAGAAACAGGAAACGTGCTTGTAAACAATCTTCCAGTCTATCTTTTCTGTATTTTCTGCTAAAATATAACAAGCCTTGTAGGAATTTCATTATCTTGCATAACTGAAGAATACTGACCCTTACACCACTAGTGAGAAGAGGCTAGAATATGCAGCTAACAAGAAGTAGCCCAGAGAAATCTGAGTTTAGGAATCCAGTCGCTTTATCAAACCCGTTCAGAGGTATATTAAGAGCAAGCAGTGTGAATACTGGTTTGATTTAGTTTCTGCAGAACAGACTCTACATTTTTAAAGCCAGTAACTGAAAACTGGTGGGGAGAATTGTATTTACTACCCTTCATCTTTACATCCACTAGGTCTTTGCTCCACCCAATTCTGCAGCTCCTATGCCCTGTATTATTAAGTTCAGTCATATACAAACTTAAGATGGCTCTTTTCGTTAAATTTATTTATATTGAGTGAACATTATGTTAAGATTAAAGATGAATAATAAGATATTTTGAGAAAAATACTGAAATAACATGATAAACATTAGCATATGTTTCCTGTGAGGTATGAGCCTTATTTAACAGGTATTGCAGTCTTTACAAACTCATTACATCTCATTTGGGAGCAATGTTTTCAGCCAGTAGCTCTATTAATTGGGAAAGGATTTAAGACCTGGTAGTAGTTCCACAAGGGGTAATATCTGATTGTGGGTAAGCAAAATTGGTTTATAAGAAGTAAACATGAAGCTAATTTTCAAGACAGATTAAAGATCATTAAATGAAGCTCAGGAGACCCAAATTAAGGTCTTTTTACCATTTCCCTTCCAATGTAGCATGAAAAATTCTCTGTTAAGACCAGCAGTTTCAATATAAATGCACAGTATATTTTTGACTATGAGATGTCATTGCCCAGAGAACTATTCAGCAAGAAACTCTGAATCTATAGAAAAGGATCTATTTCTCTTTGAAAAACGGGGATATCTTTATAGAGAAAAGCTGCAGATTAGTTCTAACTCTTGACTTTGACCTACTGATCAAACTGTATCAGATGGGCTGTATTTCATAGTCAAAGAGGGAATTGATAATCCAGGTCAGATTAGTTAGTAGCTCAATAGGGAAAATACTAACTAGCAAAGAAATTAGAATTATGTCTTAACTTCCTCAAGAAATCTTTTATGCGGTTAGGCTGGTGCTGATGTGAAAAGGATTTGAATACATTTAGTGTCATTAACATTTATAGGTGTTATACATGCAAGTATCCAAAGCATCTGGATGACAGGAGAGTGTCAGTTAGGTATGAAAGTCGCCTTGTTACGAGGAAATTGTTAGTTCCTCTCGGTAACAAGGCAGAAAAAGAAACTCTTGAAAATGTCTAATAAAACACTTTTTGAGCATTACTTAATTGGAATCTAACTGAACTCTGAGATGTCAGCTCTTACGAATTGCTCTTGCTTTCTGTGTCTCCACAGGACTGTGTAGCAGAAGTTGTGACTGCAGTTGTGACCGTAGAATGTTAACAAAGGGTTGCAGAGGATATTTTAGTCACTCTGCAGCTTAATTTTTTTTCTATATTTAAAATCTGTGGTTTAAGCAAAAACATTCTGTAGCACACTTGGAAGTATTGAGACTAAAATAAGTCAAACAAATGAGTTAACTATTTGGATTTAATGGTTAGTTGGCTGAAAACTTACAATCTGTAGGCAATTTTTAAACAAAAAACCCCACTCAGAATAGCCAAGCACCTTAGCTACAGAGGAGTTAAATGGAGGTCCTTTGCCTTTTCTGAGACAATAGTTGTGCTTTTGCTCATCACACTGTAATTTAAAAGTTTCCTGTACTTGTTTTAGCTGATTATTTTCCTAATTTTTTGGCTGTTTTCTGTTATCCATGAAAAACAGGTGTATGAAAAGAACATGGTTTGTAATGATGAGGTTTTATGATGAAGTTAGGAGTGAATCCTTTAGGAGATCAGTATGAAGAAATCTCTAGTTCCCTATTATTGCAAACATCAGTGTTTCTTAACTGATGATGGAGGCTGCCAAGCTGGTTATTTAGTTGATACTAGTTCTACTGGCCTTTATGCATAAGCTTTTTTAAATCCTTGCAATCAATAAAGCTGACTGAATTTTTGTCAGTGTCCCAAAGAGTAAAATTTTAGTGTGAAAACTGCAGTTTCTTTTACAGAGAAAATTACTGAGTTACTGCAAACATCAGGCATTGATCATGATCATGTACTCCAAATCCTTCTATTTAATGAAATGAAGTATTAGCTTGTCTAGTATTATCTAGTAGAAAACACAACAGAGATGCTGGCTCTTCATGACGTATTATATATCCTGTCACGACTTCATGTACTGTATTGATTGACACGTTGATATAATGGTATTTGGAAAGCTTTATTTCATTTTTGTAAAAGGAGGAATTACTGCTCTGTTGCAGACATCTTTGGTGGCCACAAACAAGCTGGAGTTTCTCTGTGATTAATTTCTACATCCTTGAATTTGGACTTTTACTGCTTTTATCTAATCTTTAAATTAGACTTTAAATGTGTAGGGCAAAGACTTCCTCTTATTGTGTAATTGTTCAGAACAAAATACAGGGGGGCCTTTGCTAGACAAAACAGAAACATCAGCAACAACACTGTAACAGCAACACTAACAATAATGATAGTAATAGCACATTTTTACATGCAACTTTCATCAATCACATTAGTTAAGGCTTAATAAAACCTAGAATACTTTTCTAGAGGTAGCTATGAATGTAGTGGAGTCTTACATTTTGCTTATGTTTTTGCTTCTTTTCTTGTGTTTTACTTAGGGAAATTTAAGTTTTTCTTGTGTGGAGCCACATACAGTGCCTGTCTTTTTCAATGCAACCAGTTACCTTGAGGTTCCTGGTCGTCCAAGCCAGGACCTGTTTTCAGTCAGTTTCCTTTTCCGAACCTGGAACCCCAGTGGACTTCTTGTCTTCAGCAACTTTGCAGATGACCTGGGGAATGTTGAGATCGACATAAATGAGGGCAAAGTCAGTGTCCATATCAATGTCACCCAAGTGAAGAAGAACCGAATAGACATCTCATCAGGTAAGTGTTGTTTTATTTTAATTGGTATCCTTTTTCTTCGTGTTGTTCAAAAGCATTGTGGACCTAAAATTAGAACAGTTGTTTCACCAAACTTTAACTACATTAAATCCTGTTTCATTGAGTAAGAGGTAGAAGAATATTGAAACAGTTGTTAGATTAAAAAAAGAAGACACAAATATTCTGTTGTGAAAAGTATTCAAAGTATTCTGTTGTGACAAAGTATTGCCCCTTATCTCTGAGGCAGCATTGCTTCTATTTTCCTTCCTTCCATCTGTCTTGCAGTCTTCTCTGCAAAAGTATTTGGTTTCAAAGGAGGAGGGTATTTCCATGTTGAGAGCAGTTTAATAATTAGGCTGTTCCTGTTACTTCCTAATAATTAGGAACCTCTCATTAAAGAGAAAAAATAAAAGAACCCAAACCCCAACCATGTTTGTTTTAACCACAAGGCTGGCATGAAAAATACTGTGGCATTCTCTAAGTGTGCTTTAGAGTCACGCTACCGGAGTACCATAGCTTTTAGCACCTAACTAAGTAGGTTTTGGAATACTGGGTATAAAGGAGCAGGGTTAGGTTTGTTGCTGGAAAAAAGGGTGTGTGTTAGTGTCAGTTGATTGCCTTTTGATATTACTTGATACTTTTATATTGATAAATTATACTTTCAGTCTAGATTCTTTATGGGCCTTTCTGGATCAGCCATAGCTACATCCTGTCAGTCGACACTTTTCAAAGCAGTCATAACCTAATCATGGTTGGAAGATACAGGGTTGCTTGCAAATGGATCCAGCCCAGTGATTATTTCAAATGGCAGTTACGGCAACCTAATTTGTCAGCCTGTTTTTGCCATCTGTAGTTACTGTTTTCTCTTAATTTCATAGTGGAGTCTTCAGTCTTCAACAGAATTGATCTACTGGTCTAGCTCTGAATGCATGACAGTGGTTTTTTGTCTACTTACTCGTTTGATTTCTATTTGAAAATATATTGTCTGCATAGTTATATAAACAGAAATGTGAAGAAATGTAAGAAAAAATAAAAAATGCCCTTTTTTTAATGAGAAAACATATTATGTAGGAAAGTAATGTTTCATTTGGCATGTGGACATTTCTGAGTTTTCTCTTTTTGCCCTGTTAATGAAATAGGGTGAAATGAAAATAATGAAGTAGGCATGAAATGAAAATAATTATTTTAACCATAGAACTGAGTAAAATAGGAATAACAACTAAAAACAGAGTTTGCCTGTTTCATAAAATTTAAATCTTTTAATGAGAAATATGTGCCTCCTTCCATCGTTACATTTTGGTTCAGCATAAGAAGTCAACACCATAGATTGTAACTTAGTATTTCATTGCCTCTTATATAAATACTCTAATAAAAGAATTAAGTCATGTTTTGATACTACAGGAGGATCTTGAACAGGAATGTTTTGTTAAGGTGCTAGTGCATCATAATTAGGAAACACGTGACATTATCAACCTCAATTCTTTCTTCTTTAGCTGTACCTAGTACAAATCCCAGTTTACAGGGAGAAGTGGCTATGCACAGTACTTCTTCATGAGCTTCCTTGTGCCTTTCAACAACTTGCCACTAATTTTGCCCAGTGTATGTATTCATATAAAACCATTCTGACATTCCATTACGTTTACATTCTGATAAGAAAACACATGTGAGTACTTCCGATTTGCTTTTCTGCTTTCCCTTAGACCTTCCTCCACAAAACCTCAACAACTACTGTGGTATAGAACCAGGGTTTTCATACTCCAACTTTCATCTGAAATATTTTGAACTGAATGTTCTTCAGAGTAAATCTTTTCAGTCCATATGATCAGTTTATGTAATAGCCCAAGAAACAAATGCAGCCACTCATTTTTATAGCCACAGTGCTGTTCTTAATCTCCATTAAACTCACTATCTACATACAACAGTTTGAGTATTTTAAAGAATTAGTGGTTTCCTTTGTTATTACAATTTGTACCATAGTAAAAATGCATTTATTGTTTAATTTTCAATGTGTGGACTTTTTATTTTTGCATAGGTATCCTGGGAAGGTATTGATTTATTTTTATACTTTCGTATTTAGTTTCATACCTGGTTGCAACAGGCATTCAGTGCCTGTGGAATGATTTGTGTGCGTGAACATAGGAAAGCAGACTATGGCATCTGCCAGGGAAGGCTGCAGAAAGAACACGGCTCTCGTACAGCAAATATCACAGTGACCTTCTTGTGCAGGGAATTAAGACAGCAGCATATAAACCTGCTGGGTTTATGTAGAAGTCACAGTGGTCTGCCTTTGGCACAAAGATTTCTGTGTGTTGTGGTCCTATAGATATAAGATGCACACTTTCTCACTGATTATTTTTAACGGCCATCAAAGCAGAATTTTGTTTAGTCAAGTGTGCAACCTTCTATGTAATTGCATGTGTAGTGTATGAATAATCAGAGTTCTGTCCAATGGGAGGTACACCCCCTTTTTGTCATGAAGAATTAGGCTAACTAAATCCGCAGCCAGTCTCTATTTCAGAGCTTTGCTGTACTTTTGTCTAACACCTGTAATTGTGTACTTTCCCTAGAGGAAGCTAATTTCTCTTAGTCCTTATTTTATATGCCTCTTGTAATTTACTAACTTTCAGGAGCAGTGTTTAGTGCCGTCTTTCCATGTTAACATGGGGACATCAGCAGTTCATTATGGGGCATAGTCTAATGCTGGCTGTAGAAACAGTAGCTGAACTGACCAGCAGGAATTCCAGGAGAGAACTTTGTGCTGATGTGCAGGTGGCAGTTTGTTCCTGCATGTCTCTGTACCAAAGATACTAGCGTGGAGCACAGTTCTGGTTTATCTGGCTTTCAGTGTCATGGTATTCTTTTAAGCATATGAAAGCTGCATGCACTGACTAGGGGAGCTCTATTTTAGCATGGATAGAGCTCAATTAAATGGGCAAATCTAGCCTTCCAGTGTATCAAATATAGTTAAATTCATACCTTTCTCACTGGTAGCTGGGCACTGCAAACCTCTTTGCTGAGTGAACTACTTCATGAAGTTCTTTGTGATGCCTAGGAGGGATCAGACAGTATGTGAAGATTTTCTTGTCACCTTGAGGTAACTTTCGTACCTGATTCACTTGGGCATTTAGTTTAAGGAGAGAAAGGCAAATTCAGTTTGAAATATTTTGATGACACTTTAGAAAAATAAAAATAAAATAATGCATAGGAGGTACAGTTAAAGGAGCTGCACATACAGTCCCATATAGTACACACACCTGTGTTTACTACTTACCTGTAGAATCAGAAGGTGAAGAGTTTACAGAACGTTATAAAAAGGTTTGTAGGCAACATCAAATAATCAGCAAGCAGAATCAATTGACTATTAAAAAGTGAGAGCTACTTCTAATCTGAGAATTCAGAAGAAGGTTTATATTTTATATGCTTTTTCTGGTTTATATACTGTATATAGTGAATGAAGGGATTCAGTAATGTCAAATAGAAAGCATAAATGCAAAATGTAGTAAAATGGAATAGACTTTTGTGCTGACCTGGTAAAGCAGAATTTCAGGTTTTACTTGACATGGCTGTGCCTTGTGTAACAGTGGTCAAACAACTAGACTCTGACCTGTCATGGGCTTCTGCTTGGTGAATCGTGGGGGCAATAAAGAAATGTTAAATCAGTAATACTTTTTTCACTATGTCCACAAGGTGCACACTCTTTTGCCGGTAACACAATTTTGACTGTAACAGAATATTTTACCTTAATATACAGTTGAGCTTGCAAAAGTAGTACGTATGAAAGGGACAAAGATGAT
>JBCJKH010055488.1:0-13754 GCA_039877255.1 Loriculus beryllinus | reverse complement strand
CACAGGGGCTTGAAGCAAGCTGCTCCAGTGGAAGGGGTCCCTGCCCGTGGCAGGGGTTGGAGCTGGAGGAGCTTTAAAGTCCCTTCCATCCCAATCCGGGCTGTGATTTATCCTATGATTGACTCCATCATACCTCAATGGGGTGAACATGTGCTGGGGATAGCTGCCTGCAGTTGGGGGTTAAAGGCTGTGTGCGTGGGCCATCTCCCACAGCCCTTACCCAGGCAGACTGCAGCAGCTTATTGCTGCTATCAATCTCTACCATTAGTTCAAGTGGCAGAGGTCAATGTGTTGAATTAAAAGGCTTTCAGCATGCCAGTGACCCAAAGCGGGGGGGGGGGGGGGGGGGTGTGAAAGGGTGCTAAATGATGGGATTTCTGGGGCGTCCCTTTTAAAAGATTTTTCTCTGTTTTTGATGACTAAAATTGCATAGAATCATAGAATAGTTAGGGTTGGAAAGGACTTTAAGATGATCGAACTGATTTAAAAAGCACCCTTTGCACAGCTGAAAGAGCATTGTCATACCATGATGTCATGTCCCTGTCCCCATGCACTGTACCCACCTCTACCAAAGTGCTCACCAGCACCTTTATCTTGCCTGACATCTCCTGTACATGGCTCAGGTACCATTCCTCTGAGGAGGACCCATCCCAGTGCTGTTTCCTCCCATGCTCACTCCATGGCCCAGTGCCTTATTTACTGCTCTCACTCCTGCACTTAATAGCAGTTGTATATTTCCTCAGTGCTAGAAGTGATCCTCACCTTCGTATCCGAGTGCCTCTCAAAGATTAAATTGCCTTCCTGCATCCGTGGCTGTGGAGCTACAGGGAGAAAACCCAGCATGGGACCCATCCAGGGAATGGCTGAGCACCACCTTCTCCCCCCTGACTTGAGATGCTGAGTAATGCAGGGAATCAGATTTGAAGAGGCCTTGCATTTACTGCTATCTCTGCACTCATCCTTCTTGCCTATGAATGAATATATGATTCTGGGGGACAAACAAGTGCAATCTCATTTCATAAAATCTTTACTCTTCCCTATTCTTTTTGAAGCTTTATTCTGCCCTGCTTCCACTTCCTTTTTCTGGTGTTTTTGCATTACTGTTTTCTTTCTTTTCCTCTCGTCTTCTTCTTTCCCCCTACTTTGTCTTTATGTTTCTTTTCTTCTGCTGCCCTCCCAGCTTTTCATTACTGTCATCTTTTTTCCCAGTCACTGAACCCTTGATGTTGTTCTAATTGACAGACGGGGTTTAAAAGCACATTCGAAAGAGCCTGTCTTTTTAAATAGACTCCTGTCTCATCAAAAGATGTACAGCAACATTCCATTAGAGCACATCATTTGAAAATAGATTGGGCTTTTAGCAACTGCACTCGTATCTTTATAGTTAGGCTGCTCTGCTGGGATTGTCCCTCCCCTTCGCCAGTCCCCATCAGCTCCCCTTTTGGGGAGGGTAAAAGATACATAAAAAGGAGATTAGTGAATGTTTTGTTGTATTCGGGGTTTCTCCTCTCTGCAGCCTTCGGGTGCTTGTTCAGCCTCTTTGTTTCTTATAGTCACAGTTTGGGACTGGAAATGGGGATGCAAAATGCAATGTATACATGTTGATGGTAATGAAGAGCAGCAAAACCACGGCTCTGTTGCACTGTGTGGTCTGGTACATTATGAACAGGGATTCAGCCATGGCTTTTCCAACCCATTTTGGCAGAACAGGACCTCAACGCCTTGTGCAATAATGCAGATGAGAAACCAGCCACTGGGAGATGGCTCTGCCCCATGGGCATGTCCACACGAGCTTTTAAACTACATCACTTGGATATCAATAACATGATAATTGCCAGCTCCAGCTAGGTAGCCTCAGGAGCAGCTAAAGACAGACCCAAGGCACTGAAAAAGCCCTGAAACATCTTTGATCTTCAGCAATTAAAAGCCAAGGTGGCTGCAACTGCTATGGCCACTGGGTTATGTAGGGATGAAGGGTTGGTTGTATAAGGATGAAGAGACAAGTTTGCTTCCACCTACCAGCAAATGTGTTGAGCCTCTATTCAAAACCCTGCTGAGGGAAAGAGGAATGGCCAGTTCTCGCTTGCAGATCAGATGGATGCATATTATATCTATTTGCTCTTCCTTCAATGCCCTAAAGACCTGCTTTCAAACAGGCTGCCCCTCCTGCCACAAGTGTTTCACCCAGATGCAATAGCAGAAAACATCATTTACCTTAGGGACTAAGCTCTCCTCTTATTCCCAAGCTCAGGGAAGCAAAACCCATTCCTGTTCTAAATCCAGTATTGATCAGTAGCTGGGATTTACTCACACACTCTTTCCACTCCTCTGCCCAAGTTATTCACTCTTGCTATGCCACTATTAAGTCCAAGACAGAGGCAACAGATACACTTTTCAGGCCCTACAAAGCAAGCGCTCAATGCTCCCTTTTTGCTTCCCATGTTCTGGTTTCAACGTGTAGTAGTGATAATCTCTGTTGCTTTGTTGGATCCTCACAATAAACGGCTCCTCAGATTGATTAAAACCTCTCTGCTTGGCTTGGGCTGTGCATCGATTTTAGCTGCTGCTCCTTGCTTTGTGTACAGCACATCATAGAAATCAGAGATGGAAAAGACCTATTAGGTATCAATTCAAATGGCTGAGTGTCGTGTTCTTCCCCGTCCATCCCGTCCCCCCCCCTCCTTGGAGCTGGCAGAAAATTATTCATTCTCATGTATTTTGAGGCAGCTTTTCCCAGCTCTTCCTCAAATGGCCCCAAAACCTTCTTCATGCAAGACCCAGCCATACCTGATTCCAGTGCTAGCACTAGCAGGGAAGCTGGCTCCCTGGTTCCTGGCCCATTGATCCTCCCCTCTCTGCTGGGTACAGAATGTCTCCCTGGAGGCCTCTAAATAAAGACGCTTCCTTAGGGCTGTCTCCTCTCAAAGGAAGACACAAACAAGCCAGGCTTTGAAGTTAAGGGGTGTTTCTCTCAGTCTCACACAGGATGCAGGTGCATATAAAGAGCATCCCCACCCTCCCTTTCCTTTTGCACTAGCCTTGTGGGAGCCAGTTTTCCTGCAGAGGTGAATGGATGGGTTCAGAGGGTCCATCCCTGTTGAAGATGGGACTGTTGACACCAATTCACCTTCCAAGCTTTGATTTCTCCAGAGCAATTCCTCTCTGATGCTGATCGCCATTACCAGAATAGGTGAGAGCTTGAACCCTTTTAAGTCACTGGCTTGAAGGTTGCTCTCCTATTTGCTGCCTTCCAGCCTGACCCTCAGCCACTTCAGCAGGATGGACCTCTCAGAGGAGCCAAGGAAGCAGGGTGGAATATGCCTTTGTGCTGAACACATCATGCACACCCAAAGAGACCTCCCTGCAGCCTATTAACTGATGGGGGGAATACTTCTAATCATAATGCAACAGGATAGGAGATGTAACCCTACAGAAGTAATTCTCTGCTGGTTTAGCTCCCCAAAGCAGCCCACAGGAGGGTTGGTGTTGTGCAAAGAGGACCACATGGCTGGGAGCGGGAGATGCAGGTGAGGCATCCCATTGTTGGCTGCACAATAAACCCCATCCTTTGGCTAAAAGGCAGGAAGAAGGGATAAAGCAGCTGGCAGACAACTTTCACGCCTCCCTATTCCCTAAAGTGACGAGCAGCTTTTGGCTTGGTCGAGAATATTTTCCATCTCTATTGCCAGTAATGTGCAGAACAATGGAAAAATCATCCCTTGTTTTCTGCATCCCTTTTGAAAAAATAAAGAGTTTCTGTGGGCACACTAAAAGGGCTGGATTGAGCCAGCACAGATTCAGTGCAAGCTCCCATTATCTCCTGTTTCCCACCGGCTGGTTCTAAGCCTGCAGAGGCACTTAGCCAAGAGAAAACAGGCACTGGATATGTCCACATCAGGGGAGACAGGTACCTTCTGTTGTGAGATCCACATCCCTGGCTGTCCACCTTGGAGACCTACCAGTAGAAACTGTGGCTCCTGCACAGCCTGAAGACAGTGGGATACAGGGATGAGGGGGGCACCAGGCTGGCTCTGGATGTGGCTGCAGTCTGCCCTGGAGATCAGGCTTATGGAGAGGACCACATAGACTGGGGTGGATATGGGATGGGGGGGGGGGGGGAAACAAGGTCAGCAGTGAAACCAATTTGCATGAGGAGCAGCAGTTCCCTAGAGAGGGAAAGGGTTGGAGAGATAGCAAGAAAGCATCCTCCCAAGGCTATTTATTCATCTTATTTCCAGGCTAATACTCAGACCTTCATGCTTGCTGTGCCTGCTGCCTTTCTGAAGTCAGCTCTATTGAAACCAGCTCTTGGGGAAAATGAGAGAAATTGGGAAAAGGGAATGCTATTTTTCTGTGGGCACACTTAAGTGTTTCACCAGCACCCACTGCCTTCACTACTGCAGCCCTTGCCTCTTGAATCCTGCCACACTCATCCGCTCAAAGCCCTAAGCCCCATAGCCAATTCCTGCACATGAAAACTCCAGGTTTCAACAAAGGTGACAGACCTGGTAGAGCAGAACCAGCTCTGGGCATCTTAAAAGCCTCTTTGTGAAGCCAAGAAGGGACTATTCAATGCACTTGAGGAGGGGACAGCAATGCTCCCCATGCTGATGAGCTGCACACAAAAGCAACAGGGACCTAGGAAAAGTGTGGGTTCAGCAGAGACTTAGAACTCCCGGCTATTTGCCAACAGGAGAGCAAAACCTTTATCTCACAGTGCATGGGCTTACATGTGTGCTGTGAAACCATCTCACTCAGACACAGGTAAAATTTCCTCAAGCCTTTCTTTCAGGCCATGTCTACATGGCTTAGATAGAGATTGGTAACTCATTTACTGGTGATGGTTGCCACAAATACCCACAGATTTTACACGTATTCTTGTTTCAGAAACACCCACCCTGGTCCCCAGCAAATATTCCCACCTCTGAGAACACAAAGGGTTATGATGCTCAGCACAACAGTAGTGAAATCACTGGTGAGAAGATTGAGCCAACTAGGGTATGCAGGAATGAAATGGGAGACTTTGGGGTAAGTCAGCCACTGACATAATGGGGTGGATGCTTCTCGTAGGTGATGGGAGCTGGGAATCACTTCTATTCACTGTTTAGTGTGAGGTGTTCCTGCCCATGGCAGGGGGTTGGAACTGAATGATCTTAAGGTCCTTTCCAACCCGAACTATTCTGTGATTCTATGATTCTTTCTCATTAGCTACAGGGTACATCCACATGAGAGCAGTCAATACATGCCACTGCATCTGGGCAATAGGAAACCTGGTAACCCTGCCAGTCCCTGTGTGACCCAAGGCACTCAGCCATAACAAGCTTCTCTTCTGCTTTCCTATAGTGAAGGAGGCAGAGGGAGGCTGTAAACCAGGTTGGAATCAGCAGATGAAGCACACTAGCAGGTCAGAGCTGGACTTTGTCTGATGATGCATCAAGAATGATTATAGAACTTCAAAGGTTTTCCACTGGTTCACAGTCAGTCTTAGTTCTCGTTTGCCTTTTCCAGCATTTGACCAAAATAACTCACTTTCACACAGTTTCTGCCCAAGGAATTTTCTAGCTTTATGCTTAAAGAAGCTTAATAAATAAATAAAAGAAGCCATTGATGCCTCTTTGGCCCATTGGGAGAGCTGGAAGCTTTAAATTCACCACACAGATTCCCTGTCCCACAGACACCAAGGTTACTGACAGCAGCAGAGCTGTCACCTTCACTGGGAGCCTCTGATGTTACCTCTCTCCTGTTTCAATCAGCTTCCTTAGCTTTATGCTTCCTTTCTGCCACCCAGCTCCTCAGAGTTCTTCTCTTCCCCCATCCTCATCCTTCCCCTTTTAACAGTCTCAGGGTCAAGGCGAAGCCACGCTCAACCCCAGACTGTGCATTTGAGCAGCTGAGATGTAAAATGCTAACACCAAAGGCTTGTATAGAGACTTGGCCAAGGTTCCCCCCAGTGTTGTGGGTTTGTATCGGACCAGATCCTTCCACCAACCCCTGCCAAAATGCGACATTTACCCTCCAGAACCATAGGGAATAAGAGCCTGGGTTTGTGACTAGCTTTAGTTTTGCACCCAAATCCACACCCAGGCCCCAATTCTTTCTGTATCAATGGTAGTTGTCACCCTATGGTGGACACCACACATAGATCAGTGAGGCCTCTTCCTAGGATTGACGAGCATTAAAACCCCTCTATATCTGAGACCTTCAGATGGACCATGAGATATAAAAAGTGAGAAGACTTGTTCCAACAGATGACACAGACACAGCCTGCAGGAGATGATGTTGAATGGCTGTGACAATCAGGAGTAAGTATAGAGGAGGACTTCACTCCTAGCTAAACCAAGTGCTACTTTAATGAAATTCAGTTCATTACAGTTTCAATATAAAGACCTGTTGGAAGATCAAACTTTGCATATAATGCCCTACTCTGACAGTAATGTATTTGCCACATAGTTAAAGCAAAAGGTTAAGGAAAAGCTCCAATTTTGAGGTAACTACGGAAGCATAAAAATAATAATTTAGTGGGTTTGGACAGGGCATTTTTCCCTTTTCATTCACTCGCCTCTAAGGCAGCCTCAGCTTAAGAAATTAAATTTGACAGGCGATTAGTCTATAATGTGGTACAATCACTGCTGGTATTTGAAGGAAGAATTGAAAACAGACCTAGATGTTTAACTTCGAAATGGCTGCTTCAGATGTGATGGGCAGGAGCTTGGGTTTGGCATCAGGAGCTCGGCAACTTGCAGAACAGGCTGAGCTCATGCCCACAGGCAAGATAGGCTGGGTAAGGCCAGCTGTGAATATACAGCAGCTACCAGCATGGGTTTGCTTCTTTCTACCTGCTGCAAAGTTCATTGCTATTTCACTGCTTGGTCAGCGAACTCACAACAGATGACAAAGTCCAAGTCTCCCCTCTTTATTGTTCCATAGCAAGCTGTGCTTCTGCCCTAAATGCCTCTTTTAACTGCACAGTCAGAGGAACTAGATCCTGAATTGTGGTTTATGTGTTCCCAAATGGCTCCATTACAAGTTTGAAGCCTGCATCTCAGCTCTTGTACTTACGAATTGGAAAGGGAAGGGATGAAGGTACCCAAGAAATTAGTTCAGACTCACTTCCCAGGTATCCTGCTGCTCTGCAGTACTGCTCCACTGGCTATGAAATGCCCTTGCTGCAATGCGGAACTGGCACCATAGGCTGCAGAGAGCCATCCCCAGCAGATCCGAATCTCTTTCCTCTGTCCCTTTTTCTGATGAGCAAATGACTTCTGTGCTGTTTTTTGATGACTGTAATTCACAGAGAAGTTCCTTCCCCAGCATCACTTTGCTAATAGGGGTTGAACATGGTGCAGATAAATGGTTCTCCACACAAAGACTATTCACTAAGGGGGACAGAGAGACCCAGAGCACCCACCTCTTCCACTGCCCCGTGAGGATGTCTTTAAAGACATAAGCCATGGATATTCACCCTCACAGATTGGAATTCATGGTTCAGGCACCAAATGTATCTTCCCAACTAAATCAAAGGTATAATCACGGATGGGGCTCAGTCAGCTTCCTAAAACAGGAGTTGGCTTGTTGGGAAGAGCAGCCACTGCTCTCCCCTTAAAGGCTTTCTATAAAGTTAAGGCTTTCTCTATTAAGCTCTTTTCCATGTAAGTCATCCCTCAGCAGCACCTCTGGGGCAGGTCAGGTTAGGGAAGCACTGACTGGCATCCAGCACATGCGATACCCTTCATCATATGGGTGAAAGCCTTGAACTTGGAGAGAACTCATCAGTAAAATTACCCTTATTTTTTAAATGAGTGGAGCTCTTATCTTTAGACATTCAGGCCAAGGAGAAGCTGGACTGGGTCTTCACTTCTCAGAGCTTTCCCAAATTTCCTGTCTTTTAACTGGAAGACACCCAGGAAGGGGTACAAGAGCTTTTCACCATGCTGGGACCAAATGCAGGGAGGAGCAGCAGGGACTACTCTATTGCTTTCAGTTGAAGATGCTCCCTCCCAGCTCTGCTGTCTGCACAACAGGCTAAAAACAGCCTGCAGGCTCCAGTGCTCCCCTGGAGTGACTGTGCATGGCAATAATCTCCATCTATAGCATTAGTTCCTCACTGCATAGGAAAGAGCTCTTCATGCGTGGTATAAATCGTTAACTTGGTGACAATCTGGATATAGTGAACAGCCTGGGATAAGGCAGGGTTTTTTCTTCCCTCACCAGCTTGCACTAGTAAACATTGATAACACTGAGGGCCTTTCTTCTCCTTCCTATTTTGACATAATCCATTTCGTGTGCTCCTCAAAAGCCACTTCAGAGTTGTTAACTAATCTCAGGCAGTCAATACCAGAGTAAGAAAAGAGATAAACACACTGATGCTCCCTGCAGAGGTAAATCCCCTCTGTCCCCTCATATCCAGTCTCCAGCTCATACCTGCAGCCTCCTTTGTGGCCTCCTCTTCAGCTGAAGGGCACAGAAGCAGCAAGAAGACATTCAGGATGCAAACTTTGAAGTGCTCTTCACTGATCAGGTCCAAGAGGCACTGAAGCCCCGTCCTCATCACCCGCACTGGGATGAGACACTCAAGGTCTTGCTTGCCATAAGCTGGATCACACAAGCAGAAGCCCACCCCACATAGCTAGAAGGACCAGCATTACTCCCAACAGGCTTTATAGCATCTGCAAAAAGAGAAGAAAATGCAGGGAGGGCCTTGTTTGGCCACAGTTATAAATACCAGCTCTAAATGATCTATGTACCACACCTGTGAGGGGGGAGGCTCCTCACAGGAATAGGAGCTGATATGGTTCACTTGTAGAGCCCAAGGTGGCCACCCAACACTTAAGTCCCCATCACTTCAAGGAGAAAGCATAAGCTAAACCATGTGCCAGCTGGACCTGTCCTAAGTTGCCCTTGCAGGGACACTGCAGATTGATGCTCCTACTAGATGGGAAGTGAGGAGCCAGTTTCATGAGCTCTTTAACTTTTACTGATTCCTCTCCACCAATCTCTTGGCTATTTTAATTCTCCTTTGAAGGCAATAAAGGGAAAGCTTTTAGCTCACTGGGCTCATCTGAAATATCTCAGTGAAGAGACTGAATCTCCATCTCAATATTCCCTGTGACTGCTGGTTCTGGTTGCTATTTCCTGACTTCCATGGCTCTTGGGCTTCCTTCTTTTCAATAAATGTGTGTGTGTTGGTTCTTCTCTGTGTGCTTGTTTCTCCTCCAGCACGACAGACAGACAGATGGCTGGGACCATTTTGCTAGGCCAGAGCATTCTTGGCTGGGTTCCCCAGCTGAGTAATGTGGTGATAACTTAGTGATGTTTCTTCCCTGCTCCAGTGCTAAGCAGGGAGGAAGAATGAGAGGGATTTATGAAGGGGTAGAGGAAGGGGAAACTCAGATAATGACAAAGCTGGGGAAATATGAACAGCAAGGATGACTTTTGGCATGGCTTTTCCTTGAGTAACCTCAGCTGGGCTCAACCCAGCCTCTGGGAAGCTTTAGGAGGCTTTAAACAAGGTCCCAGCGCACAAGCATGTCCATGCGTTATTCCTTCTTTCTTTCTGCCATTAAAAACCAGGAGTGCAAAAGCAGCTTAGAGACAACATTTCAAAGGGGGATGAGGGTGGGGAGAAACTGCAAGGCAAACAGGACAGCTCCTATCTCCCCCCTACCTCCAGCCCGTGTGCAAGGGAAGATAACAGCGGCAGGAGAAAGCAGAGTCTGCCATGGAATTTAACTCCTCTTTTTTCTCTTGTAACAGGGAGAGAGGCAGAGACTGCATGTGCATCTGAGGCGTCTCTGCCTGCTTTGAACCTTATCAACAGGGACTGTGCAAGGAGGCTTCTCTTTCTCCCTCTCTTCCTCTAACTTTTGAAGCGAAACACTTACGTGCAAGGAATGTCGGAGCATCCGACAACCAGGGAGATAGAGGAGGAAGCCAAGGAGTGGGGAGAAAGGGGCTATTGCTTCCCCCCCTCCTCTTCTATTTTCTTTCCCTGTTTTCTTTCTTTGATTAAAGAAAGGAGGAAAGAGGAGAACAGGGTAGAGAAGTCTTTCCCACCTCTCCCTTAACAAGTCTCAAGAGCATGGTCCGTGTTGAGTCAAGCAAGTTGTTAAGGCAGGATGGCTGTCAGTGGGATCTCAAAGATGCAATCCTCTTTCCTTAGGAATAAAGGAAAGAGAAAAGGCCTCTTGTCATGGCTGCTCGCTGTGTATGAGATGTTTTGCCTGTGCGAGACCTACAGGGAATCTGGGAGTATGCTGGATCTGTTGATCTCACACATTCACTTTGAAAGGAATCGATTGCCACGTACTTTCGCAAGTAGATTCAGTCTTTATATGCATCACTATTGCTTTTCAAGGTTTATACTCTATTAATATTCAGATAGATTCCTTAATGTGGTAGCTAGGTGAAAAATAGGCAAGGGAGGAGTGGGTAGAATGTGCAGAGGAGCGGTAGGATGGTGAGCACATCAGGCCAGAAACAGGAGTTCAGAATCAGAACTGAGCTCTGCTGATGATCTGGTCCAGTACTTCTATTAGCAAAAGGATTCTTGGTACCCAGCACCACACTTACATTGTGCCCTGGCAGAGGCTGAATGAGTTAGGCAGAGGTTCAAATCAAAATCCCAGACCTGGACTTGGAAGAAGCCTGGAGCCAGATCTGAGCTTTTGCAGATGGTTCCTCTGTATATAATGAGGTCAATCAAAACATCTGATCTCAATACCCTTGAACTTCTGGACGGGGGGGAGCATGCATTTAAACCCAGGAATATGGGATCATCTGGACTGTGCAGTGGTCTCTGCCAATTGCTTTTCTTTCCTGGCAGGTTTGATGTGTCCCAGCTGTACTGCTGACTCTCCTTTAGAAGATGCTTTATGTAGAAACCTAAAAAAAACGAGCTTTTCTGGACAGCCTTCTTTCCCTTAGGTGCTTTGTAGTTCATGGAAATGCATGTAGTTCCTGCCTTACAGGGCAGGAATAAAAGAAGTGGGTGACTTGTTAAGCATCTCTTATTTTAATGACAAAGAAAGGGTGAAGAAGCAGTGAAAGGGCTGCTGTCTTGAAGCCTTTCTTGTGAAATCAGGCAATGGAAAGTGCATCTCTTCTGAGTTCAGCCAGAATCCGGGTCACCAAAAATCCCAAACACCCGGTTTTGTTCCCATTTTAACCTCACAGTTCCTTCTGCTCAGGAATTGCTAACGATAATAATGAGGAAGGTGTAAAAAGTCTCAGGTTATCCTGTGCCCGTGTGACCAGGGTGAAGTTGCTGGCATCAGTGGTCCTATATGAACGGACTGAGCATCCCATCCGGTTTATCAGCCGCTTCCTGAGAGATGACAAGATCTCCTTATCAGAGAGAACATCTATAACAGATAAGACAAGGGAGGAGGAGTCTGCAAGATGAGGGATATTACTTCCAATAAAACAACACAACTCTGGCAGTTTACAACTCCTTCCATTGACACAGCAGAGAAACAAACTCACATTGAAGATGAAGAGGGAGACACTGTTCATCAGCATTAGTGGAGGAGATACGGACATGGCATGGGTGTCAAGGGCTTGAAGGTGGGTAGAAGAGGAGCTTTGGAGCAAGGGAATGGGGAGGTTGCTGCAAAGCCCTATAAGGCAGTGCTTGTTGAGGGTGTACAAAAGCATGTGGCTTCTTTTTGTCATGGGAAGGAGTGAGAACAGTGTTTTCAATCCATCAGTGGGTACCAGGCTCCTGTTTGGTCATTTGGAGTCTATTTATGGCGCTGCTTATACTGAATCACAGCTTTCAGTCAATCTGTGTCCCCAAATGCTGTTCACAGAGGAAAAAAAAGGGAATTCAAGAGCAGAGGGTGTTTGGAGTGATGAAGGGAGAGGGCATGGACTGTGTGCTACGTGATGCTGTGAGACAGCTAGAAATGGAGGAGTCAGGGATCAGGGGGAGGAAGGACCCAACCACATGAAGGTGTGTGGGGAGACCAGTTCCTAGGTGAAGATGGAGGGGAACAACACCATCACAAGCCCTAGCCAGAAGCTCATCCAGGCCAGGTTGCAAGAGGGCCCCATTTCTCAGTTCTCCTTTCTCTGCCTGCTGCACATCTCCGATTGCTGCTGTTCCATTCAGCTGTTTGAGTACTTGCATCTGGACTTGGCTTTCACTGTTCAACGATAGCAGCACAGATATCTCCTGCTCGAACTGGTCCTAACTGGGCTGGTGCCTCGCTCAGCGCTGTCCCAGCTCTCCCACCCTGCACACGCTGCCTCAAGGTGTGTGAATTCATTGCATCCAAAGCATCCTTCTCAGAGCAGCAGCCATTAGGGAGCCAGAGCTATCTGATGCCCATGCTTGCTCCATCACTCCTGGAAGGAATAGTGCAAATTTCCCTGGGAGCTCGCATTGCTGCCTCCAGCGCCTGCCTCTGCCCAGCCATGGAATAAGGAAGGACAAAGTCTTCTTCCCATTAGGTCCAGATATCCCATTTCCCTTCTTTTTCTTGCAGGAGGATTCAAGCAAAAATCAAAAAGGTCCAGAAGATGAATCTATGAATCCCAGACTGTTTTGGGTTGGAAGGAGCTTTAAAGCTCATCCAGTTCCAACCCACTGCCATGATGGGGATGAGGAATCAACAGGCTCAAGTAAAAGGAAATACAAGTGCTAGAATTGCCTTTCAAAGAGGAGAAAGGGAAGCAAGACACCTGCAGATAAATTTAGGATGGCAGTTAGGAGGTGTCCCTGCCCCTGGCAGGTGTTGGAACTGGATGAGACTTAAGGTCCTCCCAACCGAAACCAGGCTGGGATTCTATGATCATGTGAAACTCAGATGGGCTTGGGATCCCACACACCTTTGCAGGGACCCTCCATGGAGCAGCTGGGTAATCACTGCAGTTCAGCATCACAGAATCGTCACAGAATCACCTCCCTGGGTTCTTTCTGCTTTTCCTATCCCCAGCAAGCCAAGTGTAACCAGAGAGAACACTTGGGATCTTCTGACTGTTGCAAGGCGCGATCTGTGTGCAAAAGTCCCATCGGTGACAGATTTCCTCAGGAAGGGAAAGTACAAAGTCACCCCTGAAATGAATTGGCTCGACGTGAGGAATTGCAACACTAAATTAACCTGACACCAGGCTCTTCAGAACTGTGGATCTAGGGAAGGAATAAACAGGGTAAAATTCCTCAAGGGCCAAGAGAGACCAAACACACCAGATCCAGTGCTATCTAGGACTGTGTGTGACCCAGCCACTATTGACTCTATTAGCAGCCATGTGTGAAAGCAGGTATTTTCACAAGTAATTCAGGATTTGATCCCAGCTGCTACCCTTGTGTTTGTGGTGCAAATCACTGTTTTCAATGAGAAAATATCCCTAGGACTGCATCAGGGAGAAGCAGTTCTTTGTCTGCAGGGTGTTGAAATGAGATACAGAAGCAAACACCAGGGACACTGTTCACTACACAAACAAGCTCCCCTTCCAACACCTTTGAAAGATGTGGGAGAAGTAACACATGGCAACGCGGCTCGTATTGATACTGCTTACAATGGTGCTGTTCATTGGGAAAATAAAGTGAACATATTAAAGGTTTATTTTGCTCTTTATATCAAATTACCTGTAGCTACTTGACTGCTCTGAGCTGCAGCAGAGACAAAAGCCTTCCTTATACAGAGCGAACAGTGAAGCATCTGCTATAATCAGAAGGCAGCTCTGCTCTGGAGCCAGGCTGAGAGAGCTGGGCTGGGGCAGCCTGGACAAGAGAAGGCTCCTGAAGGGGAGAC
>JBCJKH010055487.1:0-63575 GCA_039877255.1 Loriculus beryllinus | reverse complement strand
ATAGAAGTATTTCTGATTCATTGGTATCTTACACTGTCGTTGGGTTTTTTTGTTGGTTTTTTTTTTTTTTTGTTTGTTTGTTTGGGTTTTTTTTGTGGGTTTTTTTTTTTGTTTTGGTTTTTTTTTTTTTTTTTTTTTTTTGTTTTTTTTTTTTTAATTACTACTATACATTGTTCAGTTTTACTTCTGCTCTTTGAGAAATGCAGTGCAGTGAAGACTGCCTTGTATTACCAGCTGCATTTTGCATTTGTTAATATGGTTTCAATTCTTCACTCTTATCATCATCATTGCAGTAGCTTAATACCTCTGTCTCTCCAAGGGAATATATGTGTTTCAATCTTTTAAGCACACATCTCCCCAGACACTGATAAAACTGATAACAAAGCCTCATCACTGTTACATCAACACCAAGGATTTTTACGGCATGCCTGTATCAACCAAATGACTTAATTTTTCTACATTCCTACTTGCTATTTTATGCTGTAGTTTGATGAAGTTCCATGTAACAATGCAAGAAAATTTGGTGTAGACCACACAGTATCCTGAGTAATATTTAAATAACTCTCAAAAGCCTCACAGTAGGTGCTATGCATCTACATGCAAGACTGATCTTAAATCAGAAGACTGCTCCGAACATATTTCAGTGATTATAAAATAATTATGACATCCACTAGCATCAGTGCAAGCAAGAACAGTAAAAGTGATTTTTCAGTAGAGGTCAGGGTGGGTTTTTTTTTTTAGAGCCTTTCATCAGTCTTACAGAATATCCCACTTTTAAACACCTAATCTTGAAACCGACGACAAGTCGCTGGTTCTTATACTCTGTCATATGAATATGTATGTGTGTAGACAAGTACACACGTGTCTACACACATTTACATTTAAAAGTACCATTTTATGTGTATACATACAAATTCAAGTATACATTAAAAATTACCATTTTGTGATACTTTCCTTTTTGGTCACATTATAGCGAGAGCTCAGATTCAGCTGATTACTTGGGAAGCAGTAACTATTTTCAAAGATCTACACACCACAGCGAAGTTCTTTATTCTGTAATTTTGCATGCTTTGTTCACAGATGTATGACTTTACACTTAGATGAACGGAAAAATCAATGTAATCTTTTGCCAAAAACGTATGGTTTTAAAAAAGGTCTGGTGTTCAGGAATGTGAAGTGCATATACAGCTTCTCACCAGGTAATATTTATTCTGCAGAAGCCATGAGCTAGAATAGTGAACACTAAACCACACAGGTAGAGCTGAGCTATGAGAAAAAAGTCTGTCTAGGAAGTCCATGACAGAATAAGGTATTGAACATAATCTTCAAGGCTTATTACAGAAGTAGAAACACACATCATTTTCCTTCTCCATACATTTAAAGCCTCCTCTCCTCAAAAAGGATGGTAGTTCCCAGTACAAATCTTTAATAATAAAATAATTAAAAGGTATTTATATGGATGGACTGAATACATGAAAGCATAAAAAGTTAGCCCACACTTGGTCTGTTAGCAAAATATGGTTTGATTTACTGGACTTCTAAATTCATGGTATTTGGGAGTTTGGGTGGGGTGGAAGTGGTGTGTTTTGTTTGGAGGATTGTTCTGTGGGGATTTTGTAAATAAAAGAGTTACATTGTTTTGGTATTTCTTTTTTCTTAAAAATGTCCTGCAATTCATTAGGTACTATTAGGTGATGGCTATAAGAACTGCTAAATAAAATCCGAGAATACCATACCTCTGCCTCATTTTTAAAGAAAGCTGCTGAAATGAATTTATGAACACTACAGTCTTGAAAACTGTATTTACAAATACCCTTTTCTTTTCAATAAAAAGAATCAACACATGAATCCAATTATATATTTTTTCAGATTTAGGGACACTTCCATTTTGATTCAGAGTCTTCCATGCTCCACCACAGTTTAGATTTCCTGCTGACAGAAAACCCCACCCATCATTTATTTTTAATTCTCTAGCCTACAGCATAAGTGGCTTATGTGATGTTTTAGTAATAATTTCACCTAGTAGCTCTTATAGTATTCAAAAGGTGTAAAAATAAAATTGCAATATAAAATTAAGATAAGATTTCAGTCTGGATACCTATCAAATGGTGAACAATGTTGTGTCCTAAGAACTGGAACTGTTTTCATGATATCCAAATTCAGCTTTCATTTGTTGTCTTGTAATTGGGTAATAAGCATCTTTTCTTTCCCTGACAACTGCTACCACTGTCGTTCAATCTAAAAAGCTAGCTACTTGCTTTGAAAATATGAATTCCTGAAATTTTTATTATTCTCTTATCGAAAATGTCAGGAGAAACCAGATGTTGACAATGCACTCATTTCAGGATATCCTCAATTCCTGGTGATTAAACATGCAAAGTCCTAGAAATAAGGGTAACATCTTACCTGTTGGAACAAATAAAGTGTGTCCTTGCTTCACAACACATTTGTAACATTTGTCAACCTTGTCCCCAAAATATACTTCACTCTGGGTGACAGATGAACTCCAAGACTCATACAGAGCCAAATTTTCATCAGTGGGCTTAATCAAATAGAATATCTTCTCACCCTATTAACAGAAATGCCAAATAAATAAATGCATGTCCTCCTGGAGGCATAACTACAACCTCTATGTATTTCCTAATTAAGTAACAGATTGATCTAAATGACAGGTAAGTCATGTTTCCACCACAGAACGTCAGGGGTTTAAAGCCTCAGTGTTTCAGAATTGTAACCCACCCAAAGCTGCGTCAGTAAAACACTACCCCCAGCTAGTACTTTATGATGTAAAACCAGCAAACAAAACAATCAAAGCTTTTCATTGGCATATGAAAGATTCCAGCTTTTATAAACAATTTATGGATCTGCGCACATATGCCAAATGACAAAATTTAAGATGAAACCACTTCGTCTCTTCTATGATGGTGGGGTGAAAGTTTGTGAGAAGAATAAACAGTTGAATATGGCAAGAGCTTTTATTCAACTAATTTCTTCGTACCAAAGCTCCACTATTCACCTACCAGTGTACTAAAATGATCAGTCAAACAGTTTTAACAGTCTAGAAGTCATCAGCAGCATAAAAATGCAACACCAACAATCAGTAATTCACTTTAAAGCTCCTCCTCTGGCTTTTTAGCACAAGATTTCATACAGGAGATAATGCCAAGGCAGAAGGCTTCACACTTAAAAAAAATTGTTTCACATAGTAATAAATCAAGAAGCCTTCATACCCAGAGAACATGGTACCAAACTGATGTTCCTCCAAAATCGATATGAAAATCAGTATAGCTGTCCTGGACACCCATCAAGCAATACTTCTGAACAAAAGGCTTAGGGAAGACAGAATCATCTGGCCAATAATTTTCCACCCACGAAAGCTTTCTGGCAATATCTGGTACTTCCACTAATTCAGACATCCTTTTAAAGAGAAAAAAACAAAATAAAAAAGAATCATAAATATAACAAAAAATAATCACACCTCTTTTAAAATTACAGCTTTAAATTTGTTTCCTACAAAATTATTACTTATAAGCGTTTTATTCTCGCATTACATCATAATAGGTATCTACATAAAATATGCAGCCTCCTATCTTTCCCACTACAGACATTATATTACTACACATACTGTTCAGCTCAGTGAAAACCACTTCCTGTGTTCAAGGAATTGAAGTCAATACTCACTTTGTGTCCGAGAATTCCAAGCTGATCACATTCAATACTTTTGGCCGGTCAGGATTTGTGAAATACTTAATATAATTATGGAGCTTCATTTTACTGTCTGCTTGTCTTGCTACATCTATTACATCTATCACTTTGTCACCACCTGTGAAAAATAGGATGACTTTCTTAAACCTATCACAGATAAACACAGCCAATTCAGGTGTTTAAGAAAAATTCAACTTTTTTCCAGTCTTTTTCAAAACATTTCTGCACAAAACCTCCACTACCAGTATTCGCTTGGAACAGGCAGATCAGTATAAACCAACCCCTTATCAGGTCTAACGTTAATTGCTATAATCAGCTAAGGACAGACCCAAAAACACTCCAAAAATAGGTCCTCTTTCCAGTGGCTAACCAAAAACAAAGAGCAGCATAGAATGACTGTAACTGGTTTAAAAGCTTGGGTTTGTGGCTGCATTGGAAAGACTAGTGTAGAGAAAGATACCAAGGCAGAGCTATTCCTCACTCTTCCTATTAATCATCACCACAGCACTTGAATATTTAGCACAAGGACTATTGAGAATTATCTGCAAGAATAAATCCTTCTGTTCACAGTTTGTAAGTCTTAGCAAACTGAACTAAACTTGCGCCATGATTAATGTTATTAATGTTGAAAACTACACAGGTACTCCTTTACGAATGTTCTACAACCCACCCCCACCATCCTTATACTGATGCATAACTTTGAAGCACACAGTAATTTCACTAAGTAATTGCTATGACTGTGCTTCATTTCTGAAGACAAGGACTGGTTTAAGTGCCATGTATTTTGAAGTGATACATCTGTAGAGCTAGACAAGCAATAAGCCACTTTAGGCAAAAGAAAGCCAACAACATCATTACAGCAATTGTTTACATCCATTTAGCTATACAACAGTCAAATTTGACAATTACTTTTGGAATGCTGGAATGTATCTATATGTATATTATTAATATAATAACTTCAAAACTGCAAGGTTATACTAACTCTCTAAGTTCCAGCTGGAATAACATTTATTCAGTTTTCTTATTTTTTATTTCAGTAATAGAAAGGTAGACCTGTGGCATTCCACCTTTTTTCCCTAAACTGGAGAACCTGGCAGGTCAAAATATACATATGATAATGAAACTATCAAGTTTCTCTAAATCTGAAGAGGCACTATTCCAAAGTATCAAAAATATAGTAACATTTTAAAACAGAACATACTACTGTTTATAAGCATCATAAGCATAACAACTTTCTATATACTACATACTTTCTATATTCTGGTGCCACTGTAAAATGTTGATAGGCATGAAAACATACTTTCAACTCACAAATTTAGATTATCACAAGAACACAGACAAAGCCATATACAAACTTCTCAACTGTACTATATGTTACAGGAAATTACTGTCACCCTGCAGTTGGCTCAGTCTCTATTTCTCTGTACTGCACACTTACAGGAGATTGAAACAATTAGAGACTGTCAAGAGAGCTGATAAGGAAGAAGTAGTCCTTGGGAAGCTCTAGCTCTCCTGTTAAGTGAAGCCACGGTAGGAAATTTTCCAGGAAAGTAGATTTAATTCAGAAATGTCAATTTACTGAGCACAAAACATTAAGTTTTGCAATATCCTAACATATGATTGAACTTTATTGATTATCACAAGAGTGGTTCATTCAATTCCCACAAAGAGAACAATCTTAAAAGTCACTACACTTTACAACATGAAGCAGAGAAGAAAACCATGTTTAGCTTGCATGAAAATTAACATGGTTGACAGCTGAAAACACATCACATATCTACCACACAAAAAAAAAAAGAAAACAAACAAAAAAAGCAAAATTAACTCACATGTCTTTAACTTTAGTCTCTGACAGTCTTCAACTTAGATATGTATTTCGCACCCTTATAATAAGCTGTTATAATCATGCAAATATTTATTTTAAATTTACAGACAGAATCATCTGTATATATTCCAGAGTGCTCTTACCTACATAGCGCTCCACATCTAAAACGGAGAAAGTTGGCGGAGGAAGTCTGAGCCCCAGACCATCTAATTTAGGAACCATAATGGGAACATCAAACCCATGTTTCTCCAAGTATCTTTGTGTCAGCTGGCTTCCATGCATTTTCAAAATTACTTCATCAGCACTGGCAGAAAGAAGTAACAGAACATTAGCAAAAAAGGAATCCTCCAAGCACTAATGAAAGAAGAAGAATTTATATCATAATTTGGGGGAGAACAAATGGAATGGCTATATTTGGTCCTGTTATACATTTGGTCCTGTTACACATTTGGTCCTGTTATATTAAGCATATAACTGAAAGACAAAGAAAACTATGTAAATCAGCAATGAAATGGTTACTGTCACACATAGCCGGGGAACTCATGGTCTTTCTATATGACTGAGAACAGCAGTTTAAGAGAACACAGTAGTTCAAAAGGATGACGAAAAGGAATTCTTAGAGAAGGCATTATAGTATATTTTGGTAACAACAACTACTATCTCTTTTAAAGAGCTGGAAGTCATTGTGTTTCAGTGAGATAGCCAACCACAGCTCAGGATGAAAATACATCCATGTTTCTCCACTTTCCTCCAAAGCAAATTAGAACAGATAGACTATCAGCTCACATAAATGTTCTATGTATGAAAAGGCAAATGGATCCACCTGAAACAGTGGCGGGAGGAGGTGTAGGTGGGGTGTTAAATTCTAAAAGAGGAGAAAGTCATCCTCAACCTTCCTTTTCTGAAGCAGAAAAAATGTCAGCTGTCTCCTCTAAGACACACTCAGCATGAAACATGTAAGCAAGCTCTGGTACCTTGGGAAAGAACGAGCCCGCAGCTGTTTAACGAAGGTCCGAGTTCCAGCCTGCACCGGCTTGGAACCATCATCCAACTCTGTGTAGTCATGTCTGTGCCAGTTCCTCCTCTTCTTCACTGCAAATTTCAGAAGGATTAAACTTTTAATTAGTTAAATCAGATGGCTCAGCTTAGCAGTCATCCCATCAGTGAGCCACACATGCCTCAATCACATTACTATGATTTTAATAAACCTTATGGTTTATGCAAGGGACACTCTACCTATCTGCAACACATTCTGTCTTCAGGACACCTGACAGTAACCCTTTCTACTTCTATATATAGATTTCCTTTATACTTATATATATACACTTCTACATCAGAACCTCACTGCATATTACACACAATTTAAGACTCCATATCCAGTGCAGCACAAGTAAACAGCAGCAGCCTGAAAGCTGTCCAAATCTAAAAGGTCAGCAAGAAAACTAGGAAATTAAAGTTCTATTCCTAAACCTCATACTTTTCTGTCTCTTCAAGATTCAAAGACTTCATTTTATGTATTACCACAGAATTAACAGCATCTAACCCCACTGACCTATCTTACCATATGAGCATATCCATTTCCAGTCTGATAGTGTTACTACTACTCAGTAACACATGCTGTTTGAAAACAAACTACATTCCTCATATCTACTGCTTGTGTCTCCATAAGTTTTGAGAGTAAAGGGTTTTGGGCAGGTGTGATCTCCCCTATACAAGCACAATATATATAACACAAGCATTGCAACCCAAAGCAATCAACATTTAAGTGGTCTGAAGCTTTAATGCAGTATTACAGCATATTAATAAAGAAACATCAATTAATGTTCTATTATAATTTTGGGAGTCTAAACTGATAGTTCAATAGCAACTAAACTGCATTTTTAACAGTTCCTTACCCTTAAAGGGCTGAGGAAAATAAAATAAAAAAATAATTAAAAAAAACCAAACACACAAAGAAGACTCCTAGACATTCTCATAAAAGTTGCTGTGTTCATTTCCCCATGAGAAATTACAGATATGAAAATGAAGAAGACTAATATTGTGCATGGAATCATAGAACACTGCCAGGGATGAGGCAGCCACAGCTTCTCTGGACAACCTGTGCCAGCACCTCAACACCCTCATAGTGAAGAACTTCTAATAGCTAATCTAAATTTACTCTCTTTCAGTTTAAAAACCATTCCCCCTTGTCCTATCACGACAGGCCTTGGTAAGAACTTCTAGGTCACATTTCAGTTTTTCCTAAAACAGAGAAATAGCGCTCCACAGCGTTAGACAAGTTGCTACTGAAAGACTGTCCCAAGAACATTTACTGAGACTGGATCTGTAACTTAACCACTAATATTAAACAAAAATTCAACAGGAGAAGGAAAAGCTACTGTTCCTTGTCAACGCAAATGGTGTTCTACAGGCATATGCAGTCTGCAGTGTAAATACAACACCCAGCTAAAGAAACTGTATTAACAGGAATTGTAACTTCACGGAAGTGCTTATTCTTACATTTACAGAAGTCATGATGCACTCAAAATCTAAAAAACTACCAACAATAGTCAAAACACAGCTAACAGTAACAGGAAGCTAAGGACTTCAGGGAGAAAAGGTAGTTTCTAAAAACAAAAATAAAATGCTGCTTCTCCAGAGAAAAAAAAAAACCAACCCAGTTGATTATATATGAATAACTCACAATAACTCACATCCTATAGACGTTAAACAGAAGAGGTAATTGTTCCTATTGATAAGCTGTTTCCTACAGATGTGACAAAATGCACCCTTTAGAAGACACTTTAGAGAATAAATTGACATTCATAGTTACGTTAACCTGCAAACCAGCGCTGAAGAGCCTGCTTAATGAGCCAACTACTCAGACACAGTAGAACACCATAAATAATGAAGCCATGTTTATTAAGTTTTCAAAGCTATTTTCTCACTCATAAATAACGATACAAGAAATTAGTGGCTAACACTAGTTTGCAACAAAGTAGTTTCTCATAAATTCACTGCCATTGTAACAGCTCATTAAAACTGCAAGATGATACAGCTGCTTATGAGATTTTATAGCACAGATCTAACTTAAAAAAATCTACCTTTCTAACACTTAAAAATCATACATTAAAGTTATTCTTTTACTTAGTATTTGGCAATGCACTTGCACACAGTAAATCACCGAATATCACTTCTAAGGCCTGGTACATCATTTCATATTGTCAGCTCAGACCAAACACTAGTCCAACAGTCATAACGTCCTGACAATCAGAGATTTACTGCATCTTGAGCTCCCTTAAAGCTCTGGATTCTAGAGTCTGGTGACAGACCTGACACCAAAATAGAATATGAACACTCTAAATCAAATAAGATAAGAAAATTCCACAGTGGATTACTATTTTTTTGAAATTGCTCTTATTATTATAATTTAGGATTTTAAGATTAATTGCTCAGCATTTTACACACATAGCTGCTTACTAAAGGTCTTGTAAAACTGTTGCTCTTCCAAATCAAGATGACGATTTCTTTTTGTTTGAAATTCAAGAAAAAATTCATTGGTTAATTTGACCTTTACACCTAACTATGCAGTAGTTTTCTTTTCATTATTGGAACTTTTACATGATTAATTTTGTAGAATACTGAAAGTAACCATACACTTGATAATATGAAGTATGTGTTTCTTGCATATTTTTAGTAATCTTTTTTGCACTATGTTGTTTGATTAGATGGGATTATACAGTACAGCATCTGCTGAAATCATAGGTATACTTGCCTTCCTTAATCAAACAGATTAATTTTTTCTCTTTCAAAACTCCTTTAAAAAAGGGATTTTTAGAAGCTGTAAATAAAAAAGTTTGCATTTGGTTTGTTTGGGTTTTTTTTTTACTTACTTACATAATTTCACACAATTTGAGCATTGTAGAGTGTTGCTGCAACAGTTGAAGTCATGAGACAGTATCAGTCTCTTCAAACACTAGAGCAAGTAGAGCCCAAACCACAAACTCTCATAATTTGATTCTGACAGCTTAGCTAAGAACAGTTAATAAAATTCCAGGTGAAGACATATTTCAATATATCACCTCATGCTTGGGTTGTAAGTGACATGTCTGAATCACCAACTAAATCTAGATGACCTACTTACCTAAGGCAATATGAAGTAATAAGGATAATTTTTACCACAGATTCTTGTCTTTTTAAAAAGACTTCCAACACAAAAATCACTCCTATCTCACTGTCAAATCGCTGCAGGTGAGACACAGCTTACATTAGAGTTAGTAACCTCTGCACTGTAAGAAAGGTTATTCACAGGTATCACAGTGAAATGTAATAGTTGTCCCAAATGAACAGAAAAACAGTTTTACATTTACTACTTTATTAGTTTGCAAGTCTGATATGATCCTCCTTCTACTCCTAGTCCCTCTATTCCATAGGGAACAACAGGCAGAAAGGTGGGGAAAGAAATGGTTGTTACTTGTCATTCTGATTTAGAGGAGAGACATGAAGATTTTTAACTGAAAATGACGCTGGAATACTAAACACTACAAGCACGTAAAACAATTAACTTACCTTTTAGCCCCTAACCTGAAAGCACATAATCCTTAAGTTACATACTTTGTAAGATACGTAACCACTCAATATGCATCAATTCCATCAATAAGCAATGCTTTATCACTTTGTTCATACTCCACAAGACTACCATTGAGGGTACAATGGTTTTAAACTGATTTCTAAATGGTAAATTCAGCTTTGAAAGGATACTACATCTTAACTCATTGCTGACTATAAATCATTATATGGTCTTCATGGGAAAACAAAACAACACTTTTTTTAAACAATGATACCCTAATTTTCATTCTTTTTCTCTCTGCCAAGTGCAGATTGTTTTCTCCTAGCTCTCTGCACTTTGCCTTCTCTAATCTATAGCAGTGATTTATATTTTATTCTATCTGAATCTCCAGATCAAGGAACCTCTCAGGACGGGTTTGTCTGGTTTGTGAAGGTTTTCTTATCAGCTCAGAGTTAGTCATGTAACTTCTAAATAATCAAGCCCATCTTGATCATTCTTTTGAAAGGTCTTTTTTCAATTGTACATGGATAAAGAACAGACTGAAAGTGTACAATAAAATCCAAACAACCCATACTTACTTAGAGAAGGTCCATGGAGAATTGCACAGTTGGGACAATGGTATAGGTCAATGTCAACAGCATGGTGCTCCTCTACCCCAACACAGCTGGAATAATATTTTTAAAATGTTAATGACTATACATGCAAGAGTTTATATATACATATATATAAAGTTCTTATCAGAATACATTTAGTCTATAAAATCATATGATACCAAATCATCTCAACTACTGAGCTGCCACAAATTTTGAGTAATAATTTGCTTACTTTCTGAATAAAGAATGCCATAAAAATAAAACAAAAGGAAACAAGAATCAGATTTCCTTAAAAATGAGTACACAATATACACCATTACCCTGAACCCGCCAAAAAGCTTTGATCCTAATTACAGGAAACAGTTTATGCAAAACCATTTGGGTGATTTTCCTCAGAAAAGGTATGATTAAAAAAAAAAAAAGAAAAAATCTAACTGTGCTGTCAATTTATAGAAGTGACCATGGATTTCTTTTCCTTGTTTTTGCCTTTTACCCCCTCTGCAAAAAAAAAAAAAAAAAAAGGGCATATAGCTCCTAACCCCAAATCAATGAAGAATATTTTCATATTCTTCTTGAATTTTTTACACTACTTGTGCTAGCTATGTAAGCTACAAAATTGACCACACAAATCACTCTGTAGAAGTGTTTTTGTTTTAAACAGCAACAAGTATTTCAAAGAGCACTTGAGAGATGTAGTGTTTTCCCGGTGCACATTTTTTCCCAGATAAAACAATCAAAGTGGGACTGAAGTTGAAAATCTTTGTAATAGTCATGACAAAGCATCTACATAGCTGTACTAGCTAAACAACATACATTTGAAGTCAAAGTAAAGTCCATTTTCTTCTAAGTTAAAACACTAGAGGTTAATTGGATAAGACGTGCTTTTGCACAAAGTTTTCAAAGGAAAAAAAGAAAGTAATCTCTACTTGGCTGGTAGGATCTGAATTCTGGCAGACTTCTTTCTCTCAAAAGTTCACTGACACTTAAGAAATTGCTGACTTTATAATACAGAAGCAAGAATACACTACTCAATATTTACACCAAAATTAGGTATTTTTATTCAATGCTTTCCATTAACTTGGAAAGTTGAACAGTACTCTATTCATGCAACCCGTTTCATATCAAAAGTGTAATGACTGCTTAAACACTGAAGCTTTGAAATGATCCAGCTACATGAAGTCTTTTCCCTAGCAGTCTAGTGCCAAAACTGCTGACATGCTCCAGTTAAGTGTCAGGACACGCTGCCAAAACAATACACTGAACAGTCTAGCATTCAGAGAGCACCAAGAAGCAATTCAAATCTGAAACTGAAGAGCATCACCCATGTAACTATCAATGAGAAGTTCACCATTCTGAATTCCCTGTCAACAGCTGGTTCTTCTACTTTTCCATTCACTACACAGCACATCAAATTTCAAAATTATACAGCTTCTTTATATACATGCTATTTTAAAATCTAAATGCAAAACTCAGCTGCCACAGTTCATCACAATTCTTGCAATATTTAGTATCTGTTTTAAGACCACAACTACAGGAATTGTTATTTCATGAAAATTCATTTGACACATAAACAAAGAAAAAGGCAGAAACAGTCTTCAAAAATGCATGTCCCATTTCCTTCTGTTTGTGTTCCCTCTCTTTTTATAGAATGGATGAGTAACACAATCCTATGCATTGTAAGAAAAGCATTTTAAAATGTACACTCTAGAAGCCCCACATGAAAAGGCTCAGTTTATGCATCCTTCAGAATCCCAGTATTTTAGCTGCATTTCTGATTTTTGAACAGCTAAAGATATTTATGTTGGACTGCATCTTGATCAAGTTTGTGTAATTATTTAATGAAACAGTGGAAAAATTTCACTTACTCTCTTTCTTTCTCCTTGGTTTTTATCTATCTGATACATTCATCATCACCTCTATCAGATTATCTTGCTGACTGACATCAAGAACATTGCACCAAAGTCCAGTAAAAATTCTTTGACAACTGTTGGTCACATTCTGTTTAAGACTGTTATTTTTATAGTCTCTTATAGAATGATACGGAATCTGCTGAAAATAAACCAGAAAATCTATCAAGTACTAAGCACTTTCTCTGACTTGATTAATTCCATAACCTTTCATGAAAGCACCTGGGGCTTTGTGGACAGAGACAGGAGGTGACAGTGGAATAGTATTAGAACAGCTGGAAAAGCCATTCAATAGAGAAAGCAAATATTTTCAGTCTACTAATTATGCTCTAAACTCAGAATTAGCTAGGAAGGCAAGATACTAACTGGGAGGTACTGGAAGCCAATCTAGTAGCAGAAAACTGACTGCATAGGGCAAATGAGGTACCAGCAGCATCTGCAAGAACAAGCATTACCAAGGATGTCACAGAGCACATCAATCAAGTTCAGCACATTACAAGTCACTTTGAGTCCCTTTCTCCAACGTACCCAGATGAATCTGACATTAATCATTCTGGCTACTAGCAAGCAATCAATTACTGTGGTAAGTGCAACTTCAGACCACAAGCATCAAAGCAAGGTCACCAAGAGGGAGCAGAGAGCCTGGAAAGCATTAACACACTCAAACACAGTAACACTCCCAATCCACTCCTGTTTTCCTGAATGAAATATCATTATTAACCTTCACCTTACCATCCATTTGGGTTGCAATGTCTTTATTATATATTACCTAGTTTCTGAATTGCCCATCTCCTGCAGGGAAGCTGTAGACTAATCGCCAGGAATGGGGAAAAGTTTACAGTATTAAAAAACAAAAACCAACACTGAAGGAGCCTGTGCAAAAATACATCTAACTCTGTGAAGATGGAAGGCCTGAACAGGCCCAATTTTACTTGAAATGCTTCTACAAGCAGTAGCAAGGTAGAAAAAAAGTAGTTAAAAATAAGAGTCAGACTTTCATAACTTCCCTAAGGTATCCATTATCAAGGCAAGGTCAGCAAGAGGTACTAGAAGAATCAGGGAAGTGCTCCAGCTTTTTCATATACAAGAATATGCCCATCCCTGGCAAGTGAAGAAAGTCCTTGCTACTCAAAGTTCAAGGAACCAATTCTCCAGACTTAAGTCTCACTAGAAAGTGAATGTCTTTGATTTAGTCTCAACTTGCCATTTGATTATTCGTTTTGTAGCTATGTAAAAGGAACAAATTCCTTATGTAAAAGGAACAAGCGTAAATAAAAAACAATCAGAAAAGGACTAACATCTGATAGACCAACAGACCTCTACTTTTCTGTAAAGGAGGAAATAAGGTTTCTTTTTGTGGGTCTGGAAGAGGGTATCCTGCAGAGGCTGTTCTCTACTGCAGTAGTACTATTAATGTACAATTTAAGAGACTAAACCACGTAATTCAGTATGACAGACTCAACAGCTTTTTCACAGTTATGCTGGAAAGCCTGTACAAGAAGCAGAAGTCCAAAACATTTACAGGAAGCATTATCCTGAAGACTGCACAGTTCTACATAGTAAACCGCCCAAGGCACCTGACCCCTCTCCTACAACAGCATGACGTTGTGAACAAGTACTGGATCAATGCCAGTCACCACACAGGCTGCTGCACCTTCCAAATTTAATGCCTGCTTGCTCTTGATCCAGTCTGGCTTTTCTCCTCCCTGCTTCTGATGTTACCAAGCACCACCACAACATTTTAGAGACTGCTTAACTGCTTCTGTTGGTATGACTGAAGGAATCCTGGTTTAAGAAAGAAATCCAAAGCACTCTTGATTCAAGGCGCTATTTTCAGTGTCCTTAAAAGGACACAGCTACTTAGAAAGCTATTTTATCTTATTAAAACAAGTAGTCCAAGTACCATTATGTAAAATTCCAAGTATAAGAATGATTACACACAATTGCACTACAGAAGTCAAGATATGAGTAAAGTTTGGATGCCCATTTTCCCAGTTGTCACAGTTGAAAAGACTAACAGGACAGGTTATCGACTGCCAGCAAGATATTTCTGCTAGGAAATTTTTGAGAATTCCTGTACAGAAGGCGTCCTGAAAACATAAATCTTGAAAACAGAGAGAGACAAGTGATTCTCAATGATCTAATAGAAAGACTGCTGAAAATAAATGGATCATCCTCAACATGGAAAAACGAGTTAATTTGTCAAGAAGCTAGGTTGTACACAGGACACCATTGTCTTGTATTCCATCTTCTGTTCCTTTCCCCCCACATCCTCCACAAAGAAACATTATGGGTAATCTTTTCCTTTCTTTATGATCCTACTTCTGAACAAGAACATGGCACATCCTCTTCTTCAAGTCCACCCTTGCATCAGCACCCACAACCTTTCTTGCTATGCTTCAGAGAGCACTGCAGGCTTTACCCGTAAAAGGAGAAAAAAGCACATCTTAACATCTAGTAGGGAAGAAAAAAAGAAATCAACAAAAAGCCTGGAACAGTGGAAAAATACTAGGAGCATTGAGCTAGAGCATGTTACTAGGAATGCAGGGCTATAGACAATAACTAGTGGTATAGAGATGTTTCCTATTATCTGACAACGCAGATCCCCAAAAGGCTTTTTCAATTTCCAATTATTCACAGAATAGCTGAGCAGTTGCATAGGTGGTGAGTCCCTACTGCGCGTCAACAGGGATGAGGAAAGGAATAAATCAATTCTAGAGGCAGCAAAGATCCATTAGTAACAGAACAGCCTCAGTTGTCCAAACACTGAAGTGGCTGCAACAGGTACAGTTTCATATAACATTAAGCTGAGCGTAGCTGCTGGTGGTGAAAAAAGGTGCCACCCTCCTCCCTCCAACTGCCTTACCATGGACATCTATCATTTCTCTCACCAGATCTAAACCAGCAGGGAGTCACATGCCAAATGAGTTCTACAAGCTGATCTAAGACAAAAAATTAGCCACTACTCAACTCACTTCTTCAGATAGTCTTTAGAAACCCTGACAATAGGATTCCTATAAATTAAAAATAAATATAATGATACATGTTACAGTTATATGCTGTTATTTACCAAGCAGATGTCGTGTCTTGAAAACAAGACCGTTATTTGAAAATATTCTATTATTTTACCTCTACACTATTTTGTCTTTCTAACAATGACTACTGAATGGGAAAGACATGTCTGTTCAGCAATCTTATGCTGCCAATATACCATACAAAAAGAGACTGACACTTGCCATTTTAGTGTCAACCTTATTACTGAAGCTCACATCATCATAGGTGATAGATACTTCCATTGATAAAGTGAGCAAGTAACTCCATAAGTGATAGGTAAGTATCATAGCAAACTTTTCAGTTTACCTTTAACAAGGTCTACAGTTGTTACTTCCAGTTCTAATCTGTTTGAGCGTAACAAACCCCAAAATACTACTGCATTTATTGTTAAAAAAAAAAAATTAGCAAGCTTGCAAGTTATGCAAAGAACTTCTACTCCACCACAAAAATGCCAGGCAAAGCATGGAGTAGCAAGTTTGTTTAGCAAATTTTAAGGAATTTAATTCAAGCCTATTGTTTCCAAGTGGGAAAAGGATGACAAGTAGGCAACATTTACAGGTTAAAACAATGGAAGTACTGAAGATGTCACTGCCACAATCACATAGCCACATCTGCCACAAATTCAGGGACTGTATTAAAGTATTTAAATAAGAACAGAAAGACAGTCATAGTGTGACAGTACTGTTGTACAGACTACATACCACCCCACAGCATTAAACCAGCTAAAAGAAAAAGAAAAAAAAATAAAAAGAACTGCATTTGAGGGAGGGTCTAAAACTTAAAATAAATCTAGTGAGCTTTAAAACCCTGATCCTTTAGTGCCAGTTAGATAATTTTTTCCTCCCCTCTCTTCAAAATACATGCAGTTACACCAAAATAATAAAACTGTTCAAAAACCACATCGTAACTTGGGAAAGTGCAAGGAGCTGTCAGCTGTCTTGTAAGCCTTACTGTGGTAAGCATGGTAATGATTCTGGACTGACAATGCTAGTAATTTTAAGTTTACAAGGATTTAATTTGGCAATTAAATAATTTTAAATAAGTGACAAAATTCTATACACTCGATATAGATCCATACTGCCTTAAAATAAATTATCCAACACGAAAATATTAGAGCTTTTGGCCATATTCACTTTCCAAAACAAAACACCGACTGGTATAAACACAACTCCAGTAGCATACGTAAATACACTTTTCAAAGCAAATTTAAAAAATAGAAAATCAGATTAATGGTTATCTGCCCTCTCAGAGCTACAGACTTCCCCCAGGAAGAAAAAAAGAAAAAAGAAAATCTAATTTGCACAGAACATATGTGTGCTGGCCCTAAAGCATACATGGTTTTAATACATATTCACTCACATACAGAGAAAGGACATAAAAATTACACGCAAGACCAACTTTCAAAATACCTCAAAATATACTAACTTATTCAATATTGCATCATCCTACAACACACATTACAACCCCCAGCACAGCAATGCACACACATAAAACTCCGACCTTTGATCACTTAGAGGCATCTGTTCTGACACATCCAAAGTCCTAAGAGATCTTAGTCTACTTTAGATTAGCCATCACACTGCACACTAAAAATGTAAATGTTCATTACATAGGTTTAGACTTCCCTAATGTAGTTGAACCCTATTGCTTCTAAATCATGTAATATTTATTTGAAATGATGTATTGCAGTAAAACAAACATGTAGATAAGGTATAAGAGCTATTTTGATTTCCAAAGGCTCAGGTTTCCTGGACCTCCAGTAGCTCTACCAGAGCTATTCTTTCAGAAGACACTTTCAATGGCAATACTCATCCACATTCTTCTATTGAGAAGGGAAATCAGCATACATAATTATTCTAAAGTAACTGTACTTTTCACTCCCTCAAAAGCACAGAGGCTAAAATAATCAGTACATGACATCTTGTCAAGGAAAGCTCAACTCCACATACTGGATTCTGAAAAGCAGAAACCTAATAGGAAAATTACGATCAACGGAACAAAGCTATCAAGTTACATAATATATAGGTTCAGTTACAGATACAACAAAGCCTTCTACCTACATTTAGGGATGTAGCCATGTATTCAATCAACATAATCACCATGGTATCTAAACTCTCAGGGAAACAACAGTGACATACATTATTTGTACACTTATTATTCCATTCTCTAATTCCAGTGCAGTCAGAAAATGAGCTGATAGGTTTTGAAACTGAACATGTGCTTTTTTCCAGAATTTGGATTTTTAAGTACAATTATTTCACTTTACTGAAATTGCTAGAATGAAGTTGAGAGAAAAGGGCAATTACTTCTACAAAATACTTTGACAACTGAGTATTTGGTATAATCAGCATAATCTTATTTTTAATCATCTACACCGATGAAAAGATTGTGTGGAGAGCTGATTTTCTATGCAATGATTTCATGTACGCAAAATCAAACTTAAGCAAACAAAAGTAAAATGACTTTTCACACTACAGTCAAAAGAAGTACATGCTCAGGAAATCCAAAGAGCTTTACATGCAAAAATACACAATGAAGCCAGCATTTTCATTACAGAGTAAGACTGTTAAAAAGAGACAGCTTGATTCATAATAGCATTGGCCATCATGGATTACATGTAGCGGTTTTATGAGAAGTACTTTTCCTAATGACAATTTCATGGCAAGGCCAAGTTAACATTACCAAAGTACTCCTGATGTATTCTTTCTGTTTAGTATCATCTATTAAACACGTACCAAATTCCTCTCCTCTTCCTGTGCCAACTGAGATTTCTATTTAGTCTTTCCAACCAGACTGACTGCATCAAGCTGCTTTAAAAGAGTATTTAAAATTAATTTTTGTCCCCATCCTTTTATAATCATTGTTTTACAGAAATAAAGGTCTGAAAGAGCCTGGATCTTTTGGTGTAGATTTTAGTGAAATAAGCTGCTCAAGATTAGAAAAAAAACATTTAAGACGACTACAGCAGACCTCAAAACTAAACACAATGTCAGTGAGAGCAAAGAAAAAAAGAGTTTAAAAGCTGCAGTGACTGTTGATGGCTTTATTTCAGTCTGAAACCCATTAGAAACTAGTACCATACCAGCAGGAGAATCAAAATATAAGATTTATAGGAAAAAAAGAAAAGTACCTGAACTGAAAAAAAAATTTTCAGCACTTTAAAACCAGCACCAGTGTAACCCTTCACAGATGAAGCAACTCACTCAGGAATTCAGAAAGATTCTCTATAGTGGTTCAGACTCCCATCTTTCTCCATTTTCCCAGTGTTGCCAGACTGACACAGCAAAAAGGAGAAACAATAGCCCAATCCTACTTCAGGCACTATGTATTAGAGGAGTTGCAACTGCTAGAAGCATGATGAAACAAATGAGAATATCCTGCCCTTCCCATAAGTAAAGCAGGAAAAAGTATTAACGCTGGATTTCAAGTAATTCTAGGGATACCAGAGTCACAATTTAGCTGACCACAGGCAACAAATTTTAGATCTGGTCATTATGCATGTAACACCTTTGTCTTCTTATTAGGTAGCATGGGCCTTACATGCACAGAAAAATACACATATTAGTTCTTTGATTCAAAGAGAGAGGGCACTGGATAGGTAAGAAATAAGAACAGAAATTAACTGTCTTCCTAGACACTGATGATGCATTCTTCCATGATGTATTTTTACCTCCTCCTCAAGACTCCAAACCAACGGAAGCTTACCTCTTCTCCTCTAATACTCCAGAACCAGTCCCTGACAAGTAACTGAATCTTATTTACATAATTTGCCTTATTTCAATTAGCAGCCAGGGTTATTCTGTTACAATTGTGCTTACAACTAAGGAATAAACTAAAAAGCCCCACCTTACAACCAACCAAAAAAAGGTACTTAAAAATAATACCTTCAAACCAGAGAGGTTTTAAAGGTACAACTGACACACTGTCCTGATTCTATGAAAAGAAAAACAACCACCACTGCAAAACCTTCAACTCATTTAAAAGCTGCCATAGCTATCTTGAAGGAGACATCTTAGCTGAGTGCCTGTGGATGGTTGTATTCTAGATGAGAACAAACTACCACTCAAAATTGCCACCATTATTTCTCCATCAGAAAAATAGTAAGAAATCGGCTGAGCTCTACTGCAGAGGTAACAAAAAGATGGGAAAGGGAAGTCAGTATACAAGTTAATTAAACCTTCAGTCATTCAGGAATAAAGCAACTATGACAACTGTAACACAGCAAACGAAGGCCACCTCTTTTCCTGACTGAAAATATAAAAAAATAAACCTTGAATAAGCTTTTAGATATATGTATTATCTACACACATTTGCTTGCTTCATCTCTTACATTCTTAGTTTATTGTCTTAATCTTTCTCAGCGCCAACTTGCAGACTCCTGATAATTATCACTCTGTCCCCAGCCATCTTAATGAAGCATTCTGTATAATGTGGTTTAAGAATTACTGTCATGCCAAGTCTTCTGACCACAATCAACATGAACTTCTGTTCCAGTGCAGAATTTCCTGTTAGGTAGCAAGGGTTTTTTGTACGCAGAACAGACATACTAGTTACCTATTTCTAAGACAGGAGGTATGGGGAGGGGAGGAAAGAAAAGAGAAATAACTGAATCACAAACACGCAAACAGCCTATAAAAAGAAACCCAAAATGACAAATACATTTTAGGAAGCAGTGACATGATACAGCTTGCATTGATCTAACAGCTTGCAGCCACCTGAAGAGGTAGGTTACTCATACCCTTCCAAGCAAGCACTCCTATTTCCCTTCCCTGCAACAGCCCTGGTACTTGCGTGGTTACAAAACCACCAGTTTTCACACACTTACCTGACAGAAACTAATCTAGCTAGTTTTTCTCGCCTTTACTAAGTTAGCTTACAGCACAGCCAACCCATGAGAGGGAGTGGGACTGTGTAACCTGGAGAGAGGCACATGAGAAGTAGGACTGTCCCTTTGGCGACAGAAGTCACTACACCTAGCCAGGCATAGAGTTGAACTTTACCTCCATTATTCACTAATACTCAGTACTCCTCCAATCTAATAGGTAATTCCAAGTAGTTTACCAATTACATTGCAGGGAACATCCCTCCCTGAAAAACTTCCTAGAATTCAATTATATACTCTGCACAACACTGAAGAAGACATTACTAAGTCTAAGAGATGCACATACTGGCACTAGATGTTGTGATTCAAGGTTTTTCAGATACCACAGTATTTAAGATGGTCTTAATCTGGCTGCTTTTTGATATCCCAAATCTTCTTTGATATAGTGTTTAGTTTATCTTGAGACCAGTTATCTGTAGCTCCAGCTACAAAAGTAGCTGAAGAAAGTACTAGACAAATGTATGACTTTATGCCACTACCAACGTTACCTGCCTACAAAACTCTCTTTCCAGTAATCCACTGAAGTACATCAGTAACCACAACAGATCAGAAAACCAAACAAGTAACCCAAACAGTTTGAAAGCTAAATTTCTAAACCACATCAAACAGCTTTCCATAAAGCAGGACAAGGTCAGGACAGATTTTCAGCTAGAGTGCCACCTCCTAGTTCGAGAGAAACGTGATGACCATTCTGAAAGGTGAAAATACTGACCCATTCTTAATAAAAGAAATACCACTTTTTGCCAGCTTTCAGGGAAACAAGGAGACTTAATGTTTGCGGGATTTGGGGGAGGTTAAGAGATTGAATAGAAAAAACTCACTGGTGCTTGTTGCAGTTTCTGAACTCCAGAATTACCTACACCAAAACCTCACAAAAGAAGTATTTATTATACTAGTCTTATGTAACAGGCATCTCCCTTATTAGATATTAGGCCAAGCACCTCTTTCAGGCCATCTGCACTGTATATTAAAAGCAGTTTTTAATTCATTTAGAAATTTTTTTGTATGTCTTCAGCAGTTCCATTTCTTTCTCAACAGCTTGAAGTGTTGACTGTTCCTCATCAACAAAGGGCATGGACTGCACCCTCCCTCCTACAGAGAAAGTACTAGCTGGTTATTCCGGTTGCCTAATAAAGATGAGCTCTTTAGAAAGATCAGGTTGCCTAATAAAGATGAGCTGTCTGAAAAGATCATGAAGTATGACAAGTATTATCAGTACTGTGTTATTTTATGCAATGTAGTCTGCAAAGCTTTCGACATCCTGAGTAATACTGTCAGTAGGCACCATCAGATCTGTCTTGTTCTCAAGCACAGTGATAAAAAAAGGTTTAGAGGTGAACAGTAACAAACCCAGGATGGCTTCTTAGCCCGAGGGGGGGGGGTTGCTTAGAAAGCTAATGATTGTTTTTAAACTGTGCCCCTTCATTGGAAAATTATGTCAGGCATGATTTGAAAAATATGACTTTCTGCTAACAACATTAGGCAATACCCTTTTCTGTCTCCCACATCCTAGCACCAGTAACCAATATTAGCACAGCCTTAAGACTCCATTGCTGCAAATCCCTTACTCCTGGGTTTACTGTATGGCTGATTTGCTGCTTTTACAGACTGCAGCAATAGCAAACTTGGCTTCAGCCTACTTTACACACCTTTTAATTGGCTCCTTACACCAAATACAGTTTATCACCTACCTGGTTTAAAAAATTCTGAACCAGAGTGGGTTTAAAGACCTCCTGGAGCCTCAGACTAAGTAGCCTTAACACTCACAGTAGCATTCCAAGTTTCTGCAGCTGTACCTGAATTGAGCCTTGTATTGCCTTCAAAATCAACTCATTAAATAGCTCTCATTTAAGGGGAAAAATAAACTCATCTGTTTCTCAACTGTGTAATTCCTCTTCCAGCCTACAACATTCTTCAGACATTGCTAAAAACTTTTAAGCAAGCTGAATAATTTCTGCATCTTCTAGCCACGACATAAGATATGATGGCTCCTATAGCTTTGACATACCTTACTTTTATAAGCCAAATAGACTTGCAGTCAATAGCAAGTAGAGACAGATGCTTCATTTTTGAAGAAATCTAAGAACAAACTGGCTCAATCCTCTCTAGCTCACTATCCTCATTTCAAACGCAGATGGAGTAGCTGATTACATTAACTTCTATTTAAGCTATGGTACAAGCAAACTGTTTCAGATACACAGATAATGAGTTTAAATATCAGATGTTACATTGGCTGGTTGGCAGAGCAGTAAGCAGAATAAGCTCCTTCAATGAAATAGATAATGCCCATAATTTAGATATCTTTATTGGACTGTCAGCTGCTCATAGAGATCTAGAGGGGCATAGTGGCCAAAACAGTATCCATGCAGGCCTTAACATATCAACATGTTACTTTTACACATTAGTCCTCCTACAGAAACCTTAACTGTTCAATTCTCTTCAGATGGAATTAATGAAGCTTTAATTTTCAGACCACGTGGAAACTTCACACACTGCAGAATAAAGCTAAATAGCTTTGGGGGCTGAGTTACACCAGAACCATGACTGAATTTTATCTGCATCACATTTTTACCCTGGACACAATCGGACATACTGATTTTAATCTAAAATTCTACACTAATCCAAGGTTACCAAAGCCAGTTTTGCTTTATTATAAGCTCTCTAGAGTCACTGAAATTTTGCAAAAGCACAAATTCTCATTTTTATTCTAGATTACACACACAAACACTTCTAGAGGTAAATTTTACTTCAGTCTGTGATACTCGGCTCTGCAGCTTTCAGACTGAGGAAAAAAGATTTTGCCTGTATATCACTCTACTGTATGCAGAGCGAGTTCTGGCAATGCTACCTTCTTCATAGCAGTAAAATACTAACCACATTCAAACAAAAATACCCAAAGAAGCTGGAAGCAGAGGACCTACTGCAAAAGGTCCTCTGGAAATGAGTACAGACATTTACCATTCCTGTAGAGAATGGCAGAACAGAGACATTATGGTTCACTTACTGTGAAAAACACAAAATTAACTCTTTGTGAAAAATTTCTGACTCAAACTGCTTAATTGTTTCTATCAGAGAAGACAGTAAGTCTGCAAAGAGCAGCACATTCAAGTGCTTTATTTTGGGTGTCAACACTACAGGAAGTGATTATATGAAAATGTTTTGATATAAGCTAAGTAAATTATGCCTTTGCAATTCAAGAGTGAAAGTACACATTATTACAGGTCTTGGGCTATGCCTGCAAGTGTAACCTGCACCATCACAAACTGGAGGCCAACTGGCTGGAATGCAGCTCTGCAAGAGAAGGACCTTGTAGCCCTGGTGGACAACAAACTGATCATTACCCAGCTAGGCAACCTCATGACAAAGGCAGCCAAACGCCTCCTGGGCTGCCTCAGGAAGAGTGGTGCCAAAAGGTGGATGGAGGTGATCTTTCCCCTCTACTCAGCACTACTGAGGCCACACCTTGAGTGCCGAGTCCAGCTCCAGGATCCCCAGTAAAACAGAGGAACATACTGGAACAAGTCCAGCTAAGTGCCATGAAGACAACTTAGGAACTAAAACCTCGTTCAGATGAGGAGAGGCTGAAAGCACTGCAACTGTTCAGCCTGGAGAAGGGTAAGTGCAGGAGAATTTTATCAATGTGGAAAATATTTATTTATTTATTAGCTGCTATTGTGGGCAAACATTGGAAGAGGATGCTCAGAGAGGCTGCAGAGTCTCCGTTTGTGGAGACATTCAGAATCCAACTGGACGCGGCTCTGAGCAGCCTGCTCTACGTGATCCAGCTTGAGCAGGGTTGGGAGGGTGAACTAGATGATCTTAAGAGATCCCTTCCAACCTCAGCAGTTCTGTGAATCTATGAAAGTTATTTACTAAATCAAAGTTTTCTAGGTTATTTTGGGTTTATCACTATACTGTTATATATCTAGTTTAAACCAAAACTAAGACTACCAGAGGTCCTCTGTTCCACATCAGCTGATACTAAGAACACTAGGACGCAGCCTTGGAATGAACAGTTGTAAGGAATACTTACTTTCAAATCCTGAGTAAAGAAGAATGAAGGAGAATTTGCAAGACAGGAGGGGGTGTGGTATGGAAATACATGTACATAAGGACATTAGGGCAATATCCAAATAACGATGCTGGCCTCTAAAGCCTACCTAAATTCAGAAGACAGCCAGCCAACCAACAAGGTACCTACACTCACCTAGCACCTAGCCACTTGACCTGAACATTCCAAGAGCACCATCTATTCTGCTCACCCTGCAAACCCAGCCAGCATGCACCCTGTTCCCTGGCGTCTAAGCCAGAAGGCAAGCACAGATGCCATGCTTTCAAAACATCAGGCACTACAAAAATAGTTATGGAGGAAGAAGTGATTTTGTTTTTCCAAGTTATATGGCAGCAGCACTTCTTACTCAGGTTGTGGGAGTTCAAGCCCACACATCTCAAGGGAATGTTCACCTCCAAGTTACTTTTATCTAAAGATACTCTTTTATCTCCCCCACTTACAGCCTCTTACTCTGCAGAAAGAATCCGAGAATCATGGGCTCAGAACAGAATGTAGCATGACCCAAACATAATCTTCTGGTTAGGGCACTCAGATATTGACAAGATAATCCTGAGTCCTGGTCCCTGCTCTTGACATTAGTGAACAAATACATATGGTGGACATTCACAACCTTCGACAGGTCTTAATACATACTTTTTCGTAGTCTTCTGATTTAATAGTGTTTTCTACAGGAACATAACATGCTATCCTCTGACTATGAATGCCCCTGTTATTTAGAATAAGGCAGAACTGTCCATTACTCTACATATTTCAGGAACTAGTGAGAACTTTAAATCTGCCTAAAACCTGATTCATACCTGCCAGACTTTTCCAAGTACAAGTAACAACGGTTGCTGCTTTTCTGGTTTGAAAAGGGATAGTAATGTTTTGCTTTCCTTTACAACCTCTACCAACATAATCTGAAAGCTCCAAAAAGATTTTTCTTTAATAATAATCCAAAAAGTAGGAAATACTTCACATAAGAACAATCCTTTACCACAGGTGTTTCCTAGATAACAATTTAAAGGCCAATGGTCTCTAAAAAGCCTTTAATTCACTGAATATGAAGTATTAATCTATTTACTTACCATTCAATTACAGTAGAAAAGTTTTTTTTTTGTTTGCATTACATAGCACTGGATGTGAAACTAAGTAAAAACCTAAAAACACTAAGAAAAAAAAAATCAATATATTTGAAGAGTGAGAATTCCCCAATCTTACAATGTAACTTGTAGTACATCAATTTAAATACACCCAACATGAGCTTTCTTTTTTAGACAGTTTTTACTTTTTTCAATTCAAACCATAGAGCGACATAAGAAAACCTCAAACTGTGTATTTACTTTCAGCAAATGCAAGAAAACAGTCTCCTCTTTATTACACTGCTTACTCCCTTTGTAGACACCCCCTAAGAACAGAAAACTGTCCTAACCTCAGTCCTGATTTTTCAGATTTTTCACCTGAAAACCAGAAGACATGGTCAGTCACTTAGTGTCTGGTACAGAGTTTTAAAAAGAAAGTATCTGCTCTGCTCCCAGTGTATTAGCATATAGTCAGGAAGTTTCCAATACAGTCAATAAATTGCCAACAATGATCATTCAGAGATTCACAGGTTTTCTTCCAAACACATATGAGGGTACATAGGGTGCTGACAAGCTTATTAAGAGATAGAGAACATTTCCTAACAAACGAAAACCTTGCTCCATAGTATCGTGGTGCACAAACTTCATAGAAAGCTGATTAATTACTCAAATAGCTCAGAGCAATGCAGACATTCACACTGGAAAGAGAACTGTACAGCTTCCTCAGATTACCATTGAAAGAAAGAATTTTACTACACTGTGTTAACCAAGAATCCAGTACACAAAGCGCATTTACCTGCTACCTCACAACATAAAAATAGACTATTCAGAACATTTACTAATGTGTTATAAAAAGCGTATTATATTTTACTAGCTTTGCCTTGGAACACTGTGAAAAACTGCACAGAGGGTTTCCTGCTTCAAGCTGAGATACAGTCCACAAGCAACTCCTTTGGATTTTCCATGTAGTCTGCATAGGGAACTGACATTGTATACAGCAGAAATGCATTCACTTCCATTCTCACCACACATACACCAAGAACAGCAAGTGACACATTGCAATTCACTCTTAATTACATAATGTAGATGTACCAGTACCTGTTTCACGTAAGTGTAGTCCAGACAAACACGGTGTTTGCTCCAGATCATTTCACTGATCATCCAACCATACTTGAAAGACTAAAGCTTACGAATGGAGTTTCATGATGCTTCAAGCACAAGCTACAGCCAAGGCATTTGCTTTCACTCAAAGACAACACTTTTCAGCAAGGATGCTAGTCTAACCACTCAGTACTTTAGCTATCCCATTCACTGTCAGCAAGAGTAAGAACTGCATTCTAAACTACTTTTCCTATATTCATTTATATCAGCAGCACAGTTTACTGCAGTTAAGAGAATCCAACCAATGTCCCCAAAGGTCCCAGCAATTCATACAGGAGGGTATGGCATCAGAGGCATCAAGATGCTGCTCATCTTTTCATGACACTGATGTGTCCTCTAAGCAGACAACTACTGTAGTCATAACTTGAGATTTAAGAGAATATAGGTGTACACCATTTTTGTTAACATGCTTTTCGTCTTATCTGACATAAGAAATACCTAGGACAGCGCAGTTCGGGCTTGAGGCTGTGGATCGTCCATACAGCACACCATCATGAAATAAAAAGGGAAAACAGTATCCTGAGAGGCAAACTGGCAACATTTGCCTAGGCACAATGTCACATTAGCAAAGCTATCTTGCTTTTTGGAACTGTTCCTAGATTGCTCCCTAACAGCACACTTCACAGCTCACTGATCTGCCCATTCATACCCCTGAAAGCCGTTTGTTAAGTCACAGAGCCTCATTTCACTTCCATTGGTTCTTGACACTGAATTTCGCAAGTCAGCATTAACAGCATAATGTAATCCTTTAGTGAAGAAATCCAAATATTTTTGTTATTGAAACAAAACTAAAAATGCGTATCTCGGGCAAGCCAACCACAAGTTTTACAAGTATTATTGGGCAATAAGACAGTGCAATGTCTTTGACTGCTCTTAATTTACCCAATTTGTCCTTTGTTTACTGGCCCTCAAACATCAATATCCCAAAAGGAGCACGTCAGTCTGTTCAGAAAATACTGCCTGATAAGTGGTAAGAATGATAGATCAGATCAATCCTATACCCTCAATATCGAAGATTTAATTTCTCAGAAAGTCACCTTTGCTTGCACTCATTTTCATGAACTACTGCTTTAAGAGCTTTTAAGTGAATAAAGCATTAATGTAAATGGAATAAACACAATTAAATTTATGAAATTAGTTTCCCAGGCTAGCAGCAATGTCAGCTCAAAGTTTCAAATTAAAATAAATAGACTTCATATCCCAATATATCATAAAACTAGAACAGTCATCCTCATCCAGTTGGCTTTTAAGACAGAATGATGTGGGAGGGATTTAAAAAAAAAAAAAGCTTTCTTGCTTTTGTGGCAAACATCAGCATTTATGCTTGCCTGAGCAACAATGAACTCAATATTTTCAAAAAGAAAGACCAGTTTTAAAGTCTACTTTAGTTAATGCTGAAGTAATGGAGAAAACAGTATTAAATATTAATTCCATTCAAAAGCAGAATTGACCTGAGGAGATGTAACTAGCCACATAAATCCACATTACCACCATATAGCAGACGTCTCAAGACTATTCATACTCCATAGATTGTTAGTTCTGTGTATTCATGAGCTAATGTTACAATACATTAGAAAGGACTGCCAAATGAAAAATAGCTTAGCTGCTTTAAAAGCTGTGTATTTCACTAAAAGGTCTCTCCTACCTTGCTAATAAAGAAACAGCAAAGTTGTTAATTGAATCCTTATACTTCAGTAGTGAGACAAGTGTAAAACCTGAGCACATTTCTGGTTTTAAGCATGCACATTGTACCTATAAAAGTCTTTACAGATTACTCAAGAGCTGCCTTGAGACAATAGTATTTTATTTTAGAATGCTGCAGGAGAAGTAAAAATATCTACATGAAGAATACGAGTTCACCTTCAACTTGTGAAAACTGCCATGCAAACAGAATAGAGACACTGTATAGGACAATCTTTCTAAAGATGATACAAAAAGTGCACACAAACCTGCACATAAAACAATGAGTATAAGAAATCTCCTAATGAGTATGGGCACAGTACACATACATACACAAAAAAAACCTGAGAAACCACAAATGAAGAACGAAAATTCATGTGATTTAATCCACTGGCAGTTAACAGAGTGATACTCCACTGCAAGGCTTAATCTATTTTATTAATCCATTTTATTGCCATTGTGTTGCCATAAGAGAACACAGCATTAAAAAGCCATCAAGGTAAGTTTAAATTAAAAGGACTATATTTCACACCCTGCACTGTAGCACCTTGTAGATATATACAGAAATTAGGTGTACCAAGCAGCAGCCCCCCACCCTGACATCTCTTACTTCTGTAATTTGTAGATACAGAAGTCACAAACCAGAGACTTTTGAAAACATTTTAATGCGATGTAAGCATTAACAAATGACATTTTGGACTACAAAAGAACCATAAATGAACTAGCTAACAAAAACAAAATCCACTATTAACTATTTAAATTACACAAATGCTTACAGCACCTTTGTCTGCATGGTCAAGAACTGCCAACAAAAAAAAAACAACCATCAAAAATATCGATCGAAATAAGCTATAGCACTGGAAAAAGAATTAAAGGTAGTGTTTAAGTGACTAATGCTGCACTTTTGTATCTTGTAACTAACACTGAACAGGCAATAATTGATTTGTACTTTAGAAGTCAGAACTATGAGCATTTAACAGTTGTTTCGAAACTCACCAGAATCTTGTTGCAATTCTAATTTTAAAAGCTAAATTATGTACCCTTCAGCTCTCTTACAGATCTTTATTGGACAGTATTTTTTTCCTTGCCCTAGTTAGTATGTCAGCATGCACATTCTAAAACATCTACTGTGTTTTATTCCAAAACATCAAATGAAAGAAAAAAATTTACCAAATTACAGATCTAAGGGAAACAAGTGTTAGCTTTCAAAGTACACATACTTCAAACAAAGCCAGTTTTTCAAGAAAACAGTAAAGAAAAAAAGAACAATGTAAATGTAATTCTACACATTATTACACAGTTTCAAACACTGAAGAAATTTGAATACTCTACAGCACTCATTATGGCAGAACGCATCTACTTTAATATATATTAATAAGTCTTCCCACTTCACAGATGGGAACTGAGAAGGGAAAAAAACGGTTTGCTCAAATGAAGAATATAGAGGATTGGAAACAGACACCCAATTACACAAGCGCTAGTCTGGCATCCTTATTACTATTAGTTTCTTCTCAGTTTAACCAAAACAGTTTCAGCTTTTGTATTGTCAGAAGAGCTGAAGTCACTTAATTTTTTGGCAGAGGACACATAGCTCATCAGATTATAAACTGAGGCTTCCATCTTACCTCTGATGAAACAGGTATAAAAGCAAAAAACAGTAAGGTTAACAAACACATTAACTTTCCCTTAATGCATGTGTATGTTAAATACTTAACATACACACAGTTGCTACAGGAATTTAGGGCTTATGCATTATAAAAGCCAGAAAGTCAGCTCAAGACCTTCGGATGCCAGACCAAAAGCTCTAGTGACCAGACAAGGATTTGTTGATTCAGGTCAGGTCCCTGAACATCCACAATTACAAGGCCTTAATTTTCTTTAAACTGGTCTGCACCAGAAGGCATTCCCAAGAGTCTGTCTTTGAAGTCTCCATGTTTCTTGACACAAACATCACCATATCTTGTCCTCCAAGTCCCTTTAAGACAGACACAGGCGCTTCGCCTGTCTCTGCAAACGGGTGATGCTCTCAGGTTGCAACACTGCACCTGCACTGGAAATGCCTTGCTTGCTATGGATCCCATCAGATGAGCAGACAGGTTTGGGACAAGGATGTTAGATTTAAAGCAGAATCACATATGGTGACTCAAACACAAAAAACAAAGTTCCACAAAACTGGGTGAGCCACTGATCCCAGAAACAGCCAGTGAGGAAAAAACCTGGGCAACTCCTCTGTCTTTTCCCACCATCATCTCCTCCAGCGACACAGTCCTCGGCTGTGTTTTGCAACAGTCTGGGACTCATCCTAGCCCTTGCTGAGCCTATTAGCTCAGTAACCCAACAAAACCCTAACCCAGCAAAAGAATGGATTTTGTCCATTTCCTGAGCAGAGCTGATTTACTGAACAATCACAGAAGCACTGGACCAACAAAAGAGAAATTACAGCAGCATGCAGCCAGGAGAGGGACAGTCTCTCTCAGCAGCAAATAGCAGGCGAGCCCATCGTGCAGAACCTCATGTATAAAACTCTAAAACAAAGAACCAATACAGGCAAAGTAGTCACTATAGCATGTGTATTTTCTTCATTTCTAAAGGAGAAAGCCTGCCTTCAGAGTACGAACCAGTGCATTAAAAGGGACCTGTGCTGTGTAACCTAACAGAGGTACAAGAGGGAACCTTTATTATGAAACTGAGATGAGATAAAGGAGTGGTTGAGAAACTTCATGTTTCCTCAGAGACCAAATGAAGACATGCTCAGATCTACACAATATCAGAAAAACTATGTTCTACATGAACTTAGCTCAGATGTGATTCTGGCGCTGTTTGGAGTTTGGGGTTTTTTTCCATTTGGGAAAAAAAAAAAAAAGGAAAAGCCTCGAGGCATCTGCAATTTAAATAATCATCTTCAAAAGGTACACAAAATGCCTTTCTTTTCAAATGGTGTTACTAAATGGTTTTTAATAATGACAAAGCTGTAAAAAGCATCAAACACTTCATGGCACAGTTCTACATACCATCAATGAACTGCTCTAAGAAAGGGGGGAGAAAAAAAGCTAATTCTTTTAAGAAAGCTGCTCAGAATACAGAATTAATCCTGAGAGCAAGAGCTAACAATTTAAAAATAATTCTGTATAAATTTAATCAATTTGATTTTGCTTTGCGACGTAAGTACATAAATAATTCCAATACATACAGATTCGTGCTTTTTCCTTTATTGCCCTCTACCCTGCTCAAATGAAATGCTGATTTCTGTAAACATCAAAGTAAATAAAAGAAAAGGGATTTACAGCTTCAAGTTTTGTTTACACAACACATCAAAGATGTGAACTAAGCAAAGCTGGACAGACTGTCTTCCTTCTTCCTGAGTGGGAGACACCAAAGCTGACACTGTCATGAAATTTCAGGAAAAATTACTAATTTTGAACAAAATAGGATATTTACCCTTCTACTACCGACCTCTGTGGCTTTGAAGAATAAAGCACGTCCTTTGTTTAAGAAAACCCTCTTTATTTTTTAATGTTAAAAAATACGTTTAAAAAGTTACAGGCGTTTTAAAAGGCAAAGACCATTACTGTAGTTGACATTCACCCATTTGATAACTTCTTACCTCTTTGTCTTTGGGACATAGAAGTTCACTGTATGTTCACTGACGAACAAAAAACATCCCCTACAAAAATGCTACACAGAAAACTTCATAAGGGCACCTGCATTTTTAATTCTTAGTTTGCCTGACTGACTTCTCCATGGTCCTTTTACAGCCAGTACAGCACCAGTGCAGCTTTACAAAGCAAACAGCCTTAAAAGGCTAACTCTACATTTACTCCTGAAGCATTACAGGCAACTTTATGTTGTGCTAACAAAAGCTGAATTATATGCTTAAACTTAAAAGTTTGTTCCAACCTGTTTGAAATCTAGTCTACAAGAATAAGTGATGTCTATGCAATGCACATTAGCCTAGCTGAGTACAGGTATCATGGACAGAATAAAAAAAAAGACAAAAATTTGAAAGCTGATTCCACAAACCCACTCCAAGAACACAGCTGACTGCAAAATCAGTTTAAAAAAAGTCACTCTGTGGTTACATATATCACAGTGAAAAACACTAGGGAGGAAAGACGACAGTATGTAGTTAACCTAGAAACTGAGTTAGAGCATCAAAAAACAAAGGGAGACGGAGACAGAACGAGAATTATCATGCTGTTATACATGTCATTTGAAGATGAAGCCAAGAATTTAAATGGGTGTCAAGAGTTACTGAACAGATTCAAGAAAAAGCTGAACACTTAGAGCAGCATGAAGGAGTGTTCTAGGTGGGGTATATCCTAGACAAGCCAGAAAGGGGGAAGCAGCTTAATGTGACATTCTCATTAAAAGAAGATAAAAAGACCAGCAAAATACAAACACTGCCTAAAATATACATGGATTTGCCCATCTGAAAGATTTGACAGTTTGTAAGACCGAAGTCTCTGCAGTCTCTCCATTCCTGCAAGCCATTCAAGAAAGTGATGAAGTTTACACCACCACACAGACACATGTTATGCTCTTTTGTTCAGCAAGAGCTAATTACACAAGATTGTGGCCGGATGTTCGGCCCTCTTGTAGAGTAACTAAAACCCAGAATGTAAGCTCACAACCTTGCAAGGCACATCAAAATATTTGCTTTTACACAAATATTTGCAGAAGCAATAAAATGCATATTTGATAATATTAAAGTACTGATAACAGTAAACCAAAACACAGACATTTGAAGACACAGAGTGCAAGAACACCCAGGGGAAGAAAAAAAAAAATCACATAAAATTTAAAGGGACTAGAACCAATGTGTCAGACCAGACTTTGCACTGCCTCCAGTGTACTGCTATGGCAGTCTCCGGACTATACACAGGAAGGCAGCCAAGAGTCTAATTCAATAATACGTGCTAGGTATCATGCTAGTGTACCACAGTCTGAAAAGTAAACATGGGTTTACACATTTCTGAATATGAAGTCATACCAGTCCCATTCCACAAGCTGGAAAAAAAAATTAAATTTGAAAACATAATAACAATCAAGAGAGTACAAAACCACTAAATTCACAAAAACCATTGAGATTTGAGAGCACAGGCTTTCATTCACAAGCTATGTAACAGTCTTCAGATATTCTTAGAGCAAGGGGAAAGGCACTCCCAAAGCAGACCACAGCTGGGAGAGGACAACAGGTCTCCCACAGTCCTGTCCTGTGGTCACGAAACTGGGTGCAACTAAATCCCCCAGCAATGTGGCTGTTGCCAGCTTGTGCAGGCGGGCTTGCTTGCTTGCTTACTTCCCACACTCAGATTATCAAAGCACTTTAGTGGTAGCACAGTTTTTCTAGCAACTGCCACTGTGGACCTCAATGGGGATCCATATTTAAGGCTACAGAGGTCCACATCACCTTTGTATCAGTCAGCCAACACTTTCCTCCTCGTCACAATTCCAGAAATTAGTTCATTTGTACCTTGATGATATTAGCACACAAGACTGGCATTTAAGATAAACCTGAATGTAACCTGAGCAATTGCCTAGACAGACTGGAAGAGCAACACACAAATGCAGAAAACTACTTGCAAAAGAGAGAACCTGTAACTGTACAAAGACTTTCAGACAACGTCTGCACCTTTACTACAGGCAGTGACTAAGTTTTGACAAACCTGCTACTATAATCCAAAGCAGCAGTTGTGTGTCTAGCTACAAACAACAGTACTAGCAAGGGGAATAATAGTCTAGTTAAAAATATTTATGAGGGATTGTTTTTTAAAGGTATAACTATTGTGCTTTGGCAGTTTTTAGAGTTTACAAAGCCTTTTTCATAGGTTCTATTACGTGGTTTAAGCCAAGGGAAACCCACGTACAAAGAACAAATCATCTCAACGCATGTACAAGTCAACATCTGAAATACTGAAAGCCTTCCTTTCATCCGAAAACGTGGCAACAAAACACCCATGTGTAATAATTACTGTTAAGTAACACCTAGATTCGCAACTTGCTTTTAGACAGCGTTTTTCTTTTGCCAGCGAGAGGGAAGAAAGAAAAAACAACAAACACTACACACACACACCCCCCAACCATCGTTTCTCTGCTGCAAGCGCTGAGGGCAAGAGATGAAAGGCAAACGCGGTCGGACCGGCACCTCTTCCCGACAGGGAGGCCTCTCCGGCGCACCGCTTTGTTCCGCGGCCTCAAAACCCCGGTGCGGTCCCGACTTTACAGGCAACTTCGGGGCACGGGGGGGGGGTCGCCGGACGGAGGGCTCCGGCAGCGGCAAGCTCCGCTCGGCCCGGCTGGAGTCGGCCGGGCCGTGCCGCCCCGCGCCGGCAGAGGGCGAGTCGGCTGTCTCGCCGGGAGCCTGTTTTTGTTACACGGGGGGTATTTAAATGTCCTGCTGTCAATCACGAGGCACTTCCTACACGGCCGCCAGCTCTCCAGCCAGCACGCCGGGGCTGCCTCACATAATGGGGGCGGCAGCTCGGAGCCCCGCAGCCCCGGCCCGGCCGAGCCGCTCGGGCCGCGGAGCCCCCAACTTGCTCCTTTGTTTAACTGCCCGTGGATCCCTGCCGGCTCCCCCTGCTCGCAGCCGGGAGGCTGCCGCCGGGCCTGTATTATTCACACACTCGTCTCGCAAAACACACGCGAGTCGGCGGCGGCCGCTCGGGACCGGGCTGGAAACGTCAAAGCGTCGAGAGGTGCGCGGCGACCCCCTTTTATCTGCCGCCCCAGACAAAACGCCCGGTAAACCGGGAGATCCAACCCGGCTGGGGACAGCCCTGGCACCCCTCGCGGTGCACGCTCCACGCTTCTCAGTCAAGAGACCGCCCTGTCCCGGGAGAGACACCCTGTGGGAGCGGGGCGAGGGGGGGACACGACGCCTCCCCAAAGCCGGCTCAACTTCAGGGTGGCGCCAGCCCCACATCTGTTGCTCTTTCATAACCGCCTCCCCCCTCGGCCGCCTCGCTCGGTCCGGCCGCCCCCTCGCAAGCGAGGACGCGTGTGCCCAGGGACGACAGTCCTGGCCGGCACCGGCCGCTGCCACAGCCGCAGGGGGGAGCCGGAGCGGACAGCAACCCGGTCCCTCCGTGCCGCCGCCGCGTTGCCATTGTCCCCCCGACCGTTACCGGCGGGGGAAACGGGACACTGCCACCGCCTGTGCCCGGTGGCCGACTCGGCGGCTCGCTCGTCCCCTCACCCGGCGCCACCCGGCTCCCGGCGCCTACCTGCCGTGGAACCAGTCCTTGCAGATGTCGCACTCGATCATGAAGCGGCTCACGTCGTAGGGCTCCCTGCACACGCAGTACACGGGGGTCGCGGCGGCCGCCGCCGCCGCTCCGGCCATCTTTAAAGAACTCACTGACTGAGGCGCCCGCCCGCTCCCCCTCCTCCTCCTCCCTGCGCCGCGGCCGGCGGCACCAATAACAACAGCGCGCGTGCCAGCCCCACACGCCGCGCGCGCCCCGCCGCCGCCGGCAAGGCACGCACGCACGCACCGGCGGGCGCGAGCGGACAACAGCGCGCGGGGGCGCGCGCACGTGCGTCACCCGGCCCCCGCGGAGGCGGGAGGAGAAGGAGGAGGAAAGGGATTGGGAGGAGAGGGGGGGGAGGGAGGAACGGGACCGCCCCACCCCCTCCCTCGTTCCCTCCCTCCGCACGGTGCCCGGCCCCGCCGCGCCTGCGCCCCGCGCCCCACCGGTCTCACTGAGCGTGCGCGGGGGGGTGCTGGGGATGGGGGGGCAAGCGGGCTTCCGTTGGGGTGCGGGGAGGGGGGGCGCACGTGCCGCCCCTCGGTAGGGGGCGGGGCGCGGGGAGGCACGCGCTGGCCCTGCCCCTCCCTCCCTCCCTTCCCGGCTGGTGGTCACGCGGGAGGGGGAGGGGCAGGGTGCCGCGAGGACACGGGCGAGGGGGGGGGGCGGGCCGCGGCGCGCGCGCGTCGCCTTCCCCTTATGTAACCGCGGTGGCGGAAGCGGCTCGAGCAGCGACGGGGCGGGTGGAGGGAGCGCGGAGGAGCCTGGGGCTCCGGGCGCTTCTCCGTCAGGACGCGGCCGTACCTCATGGACGGTTCCCGCTGCCCGCGCCCTGCGCCGTGTCAGGGGCGCCTGTGGGACGGGGCTGTCCGCCGGGCAGGTGCCGCCCGGCCTGGCCTTCTCACCATAAGGCCCGTCCTGAGCAAGGACCTGCCGCAGGCGGCACCAGCCTTGGCGGGGGTCCGCCGGCCGGGAGATCCAAACCGGTGTCTGCCGGGGACCCGTCCGCGGTTGGCACCCCTGGCAAACCGGAGCAGGTGCTGTAGGACTCCGGCGCTGGCCGCTCCAACCTGAGCCGGGCCTGCTCGAGGAGGTGTCCTCTTTCGGTCTTAACTGAGCTCGTGATTCCAGTAAAAGTAGCTGAAGACCCAAAGAAGGATCACACGCAGTCAACCACATGACATTCATTCACTACGTTGTGTGAGGAACGTTTTTCTGCAGCGCATCGGTGTGCAGACTGAACTCCGTACGTTGAACAGTACAACGGGCATGTAGTGGTGCTTTTTTACTGTAAGAACAGACCTCGTGGCCGAGGTACATTGGATTTTACATCTAGACAGGCCAGGGTTTCATCTGGGGTTTGCGGCTGGTTCGTTTGTTGGCCAGTTCTTGGCATACCTTTGCATCCCTGTGCCATTCCATGCTATCTTTCAGGACCCAAAAGTAACACTGACACGTTTGTTATGTGTCATCAAGGTTAAAAATGTAGAGTTTAAATGGAGATTTTTACTTGCCTTCGTGCTGGCAGGCAGGATCTCTAGATAGAGATTGTATTGTATAAGGGAACAGGGAGTCATGTCCTCCATGCTCAATGTTCCAACTTAAAAGCAAAACACTAAACATGTTGAAGGGGGTGTTACAATGATCATAACTGTTACAGACTAACAGTTCATACTGCATTATAATTTTACATTCAGTGTCCTTAATTACCAGTAGCCACCCAAAAAAACCCCATATGCTGTAGGTTTGTTTGGCAGGGGGAAGCTCAGAAGTAGATGTTTCCTTTCTAGGCTGTTATTGTGAAGTTAGCTAATGCTAATGTTAACATTTATATAAGACAGCAACACGAGATGGTAATTTGGCAGCAAATTGGACAGCAAAGAAATGTAAAACAAATAAATCCAGCACACAGGCTATGTGACTGAATGGAGAATGAAATGGAGAAATACAGCAGATGTGAAGGCTATCTTCAAGAAATCCCAGCTTCTCAAACCAAATCCTGACCCATTTAGAAAGTGCACACGATTCTGACCTGCAGGATGTTGTAAGTGGAGGTTTTGGTCCTCTTCTGTTTTCAAACACATCCTGCTATTTCAGTAGCTCAGAGTATGGCTGCAGACACATCAGTCCTCTAAAAAAACCTGATGTTAAGCTTAATAGGGGTAAAAAACACCAGTAAGGTAACAAATGGTGATTTCAGGGTTTCTGGAAATAGTGCGTATCAAGAGGCATTCTCATGAAACAAAGTTTTTCTTTGTTAATCTGATTTAGAAGCACAGCTAGGCAGGGCCTGCAAGTTCTTGCAGAAACAATTACAGGTAATACAACAACTGCTAAGAGACAACCGTTAAAAGTTGTTATTCTGTGTTTGTGCAACAAAACAGCAGCATATGGAGCCACACTGGAGTCTGAAAGTGAACAATTCCTTGCTCCTTAGCTTGCTGTTCCTTAGGTTGTCACGTGGCGAGTTTTATCTCAACGTTACAGTTACCAGCTGCAGCCTAACTTTATCCAAAGTGGCCGTAAAAGTACACACATGCTGTATTTCAGGAGGTGTCTGCAAACAACAAAACCCTTAATCACCTCAGTAAAGCACACCGCTGGGCATTCCCGCAAGGGATCTAACCTGTGTTACGTGAGGAGGAGACCTTGTTCTGCTCAAGGTGGGTACAGTGTTACTGGGCTGGAGAAGGAAGTTTTCACTTGACATTGAAGAAAGTTGCCCAACAATGAGTGTGCGAAGCAATGAGGAAGCAGGCTGGTCTCAGCACTCTGTGCGGACCTTCCCTTCACCAGCCTTAATTACTGCAACAAACTTGGATTTTCTGTAAAAGAAAGAAGTTGCGACCTTAAGCATGCACAGCAAAGTTCACCTTTTAATAAGCACTTTGTCTACTGCCACAGACAACATCCTTTTGCTGTTGTGATTTATTTCAGAACAAGGTCTGAAATGATTCAGTCCGCTGTGGGCACTCCTTAGGCAGGTGGGAAATACTGGCTTCCTCTGTTGAAAACAAAACCAAACATTAACCATCTCCCTCTCAGTCTGATCTGCTCTGTGTCAGCTTTTCTCTTTCTGAGCTTGCTTTCCAACTATGCTAGACTATCCTTGAAAGTAATACAACAAAAGTTCAGAAAAGCCAAGGACCCCACACTGTAAGAATTACAAAACCCTTTATAATAAGTATTCTTCCCAGAAACTTGGAGAGCAAATGTGACAATCTCTTATTAAATGCAGTTTATAAATCAAAAAATGTAATACCAACCTTGAATGTAAATAACTAAAGGCAGACAGTGTAAAGCTCAATTCCCCCAAAACTTCAGAAGCAAGCTGACTATTCACGGCAGCACCCTGTCACCTGAAGAGACCTGCAGCCATAGCACTCTCTGTCCTTGGCTCCCAACCAGCAAGACAGGCTAACATGAAATATGGTTAGAGTACCTTGTAATAAGGTTCATATGCTTGCCCCCTGGATGAGCTCTGACTGCCAAAAGCAGATAAGGCAGCAGTGGCACAGGGCTGGGGGGGGGCTGAAGAACCTGCTCTAGAGGAGCAAGTAGGTCTAGAGATCCAGAGTCAGGAGGACAAGGGGTGAGGGCAGTGGTGAAGAAACTGTGGAAGGGCAGTGAGAAGTAAGCAGGCAGGAACTATGAGGCTTGTTTCAAGAAAGGAGAGGAGTCAGTGGAACACATCAGGCATTCTCAGGCCTTTCTAGTTACCCCTGACTCACTGCTTCTCTGTGATTGTGTGCCTTCTGGCTTTCTCACCGACATACAGACACTGTCATGCTCCCCGTTGCCCCACACTTTAGGCTGCACCCAGCCTACGATCCTCTCAGCAGCCAGAGAGAAAGAGTTGATCCTTCAAGCCATGCCCAAACAAAATCTTCCTATGCTACACAACTTCGAGCCTCTATACCTAGCAAGCCCATTGCCTGCTCCAGCCCTATGCCCGTGCTCCAGCAAAGACATTATTAGAAACACAGGCATGGGGACTGTGGCTGGCAGAGATGAACAGCTTGGGCACTCGGAGGTATGGGCCTGTAAATAAAGAGCATTGAGTCTGTAGACACTGAAGTCAAGATTAGGGATAGGAATATCAAGGACTAAAGAGCACCCTCTCCTTTGATCCTCAGGGCAATCCTGAGTGCTGATACTCAGCAATGCAGGAGGCTTTCAGTTTATGGTTAGAGGAGTATTGGCTGGTACTTTATGGTTAAGGCTGGAATAAGGCTTTGGTGTAAAAAGGGTTGAAAGTGTAGGATTATTCCTGAATAATGTGAGGATTTAGAGATGATATGATAAGTTCTGGTACCCAGTCCATGTCATTTTGGGAGAGGGCTGCAAAGACACTCAAGCTAACCAAATCAAGTGGCTTCCTGTGAGGACTGGAGGGATAACAAATGTATTCAGCTGTAAGTTTGGAGTGAATTGTTGCCATGGGTAGGCAGTGGAGGCTGGAAAAAATGTCAAGAATAGGGAGTAGAGCTTAGGACTGAGGAACTAGAATGACTGGAAGATGGTACAGCCCCCAGCAATACAATACATGCTTGAGCATATGGCTTATAATTAGCTATATTGGTGTTCTCACTTTTGTATGGTCCAGTATAGAGTCAGGAAAGTAGTGGTGTTCGGGTCATGGTGATACGTACAGGTCACATTAGCTAAGGCCATTGTCAGGGATTGAGAGCATGAATTTTTCTGTGGTTAAACTCTATTAGAGATCAAAAAAAGCAGGGTGTATGGAGTTCCTTTCACCCTACACACCCTACACAATACGCCTATAGACAGATCATCTTCTGTGTCACACACCCAAAAGACTGCCTTTCCCGTACAACATCCTTCACCCACAAGTCTATTACTGTCTAGCGCTTCCCAGATCTTCAGCAAGCCTACCAAGGTTCATGGTAGTCTGAGGGTTGGTATCAGCAGGGAAAAATTATTTATCAGTGGTTCCAGGACACTGGGCTATGAGTCTTAGCAAGCAACCCATTCTTATCAAGGACATGACTACCAGCACTCTGCTCAGCAGCAGAGAAAGGGGGATGGGGGAAGAAAGCACTCATCATGGCACAATAGAAGCATCCACAGCCCATGTCTCGCCTTGTGCATCTCCCAGAGCACATGCCATACCTTGTACCAGCCATAAAGGGAGGCTAAAGAAGGGTGAGTAGAACAGGGAGGTTATCAAAGGGAAAAAGGACAATTTTCTCGGACTTCTGTGTCTCTTCTGGGTACTGGATGAACCACGTACATATACCCACAAATATGCCTACTTGTCTCTTGAGTGTCAGAGGACAGTGGCTCTCAGCAGGGCATGGCTGGTTAAACAAATATCAGAGATGATACTCAGCAGACAAAGGGATGGACCAGCAGCACTCTGGACTAGGGAGAATCAGGCAGAAAAATCAGGTATCAATGGACATCTCCAGAATAACATGAAAATACTCAGATAAATTATTGGGAAAACATGGGGGTAGAGGTAATTTCCCCATGTTCAGCCATTTCTTCAGTGTATTTTTGTACATTTTGGGAAAGCACTGATTTTAAAAAATAATTATTTATTTTCACATCAAAAGGCTTAAGGCTGCCAAAAAGCAAAGCTCAGGGCTGGAAAAGCATTCCAGTTTCTCTGCATGAAACAGCCCGAAGTATACCCAGAATTGGCAATATGATCTTCGCATCTGCAGAGAAAATACTGAGTCATGTCCTCAGCCCACACACATCTAACAAAAATAAAAGCAGCCCAACGATTCAAGATTCACCCACTCAACTTTTAAAGAAAACACAAGTCATTCAGTCATGCCTCATGCTTCAGAAACCTTTAGAAAACACCCAGCACCAGGAACATTCACCCACGTCATGCCCACGCTCCGTTTCAAACCAGTGACATCATTTGCAACTCATTCACTTGCCGGTCTGGAGATGGTGTTTGGCTCAGCATCTGTGGAGGAAGTCGCTGAGACTTAGTTTTCTGCTGAAAATGTGGTAGCTGCAGCTTCAGCCCTTCCGTTTGCAATGCTGAAATGGTGTAACAGTGTACACAGCTTGAATCCCTGGAGGAGGCAGGAAAGTGCCTGTGCTTCATTGCATAAAAGATCTGGCAAACTTAAGCCATAGTTTGTATAAATTGCTACTGTATTCTTCCTTCGAGGGTTAATCCTGTACTGAAACGTTAGCTCTCCCCGTGCTGGGCTCCCCAGCCACTCAGCAGACATTAGACTGGGAGCTATTTGCACAGACGTCAAGATTTGGGGATTTACCCGGGAAGAAGCAAGTTCCCACATTTCACCCAGCTGCTGGCAACCTCTCTTCCTCCTTCACTGCTAAAAGCTTCTTAACAGCTGAACCTGGATGTGCGGCAGCCCAGTCCAGCTCATGACAGAGTGGGAGACGTCAGTGCACCGAGATGTGGAGTTACACAACCTCTGTGGTGCTGAAAGCAGCACTGGAAACTTGTCAGGAACCCAAAGGCCAGAGCTAATTTGTATTTTCTTTTACACAGCATGACTTCAATCAGAGCAAAAAGAGCCCAGTTGTGTTTTATGTACAGAATGTTATAAGTAGAGACAAGTTAACAGAGCAGCTAGGGGCAGGATGTGCTCTGGAGGCAGTGCAGGGAGGAAAACTAGATGGAGAAGGGAACAGCAGGCAAGTCTCCCACACCCAATTTATTATAATTTCCTTGATTCTTCAGGAAGTCTATGTGCTATGCAAGTAAGAGGCTAAGAGCAACTTCATCAAAATGCTGTGATTGACCAATTCTCTTTATAAGAAGGAAGAAGATTAAAAAAAAGAAAGAAAGAAAAAGAAAAAAAGAGACCTGCAAAAAGCTTGCGGACAAGCTTACTTGAAGAGGCTCTTCCCAGAGCTTCTGGATGTGTCACCACATAAAAGAAGGCATTGAGGAAATCTGCCTCTCTTGCAGCCGATACTTGACAGCAGTAGAGTCCAGGTAAGCTCTAGTGTACTCAGCTCTGGCTTCAGCTGCAAACAGGTGTGTGCCAGTTCCTCTTTACAGCCAATTTTCTGCCTCACTGAGAGCAGACATTGCAAAGGGCTGGCAGAGCCCTCAACCACTGCTGTAACCAACCCAGGTTTCCCTGCAGCAGCCTCTTTCCACACTGAGACAGAGAGCAGGAGTTGGGAGCCAGGTCAGTCACCTCGCCCCAGCCAGGCTCGCAGCCATGCCCCACCCCAGGACACCAGGACACAGCATCAGGGTTCATCCTTGTACTCCACTGACGTGTGCCAGTGCAGGGCAGCGGTTAATACACCTTGACATTTCGTGATTTGTTTGGTTTGTAGTCCCAATAGATTCACTGGAAACTCCAAGGTGGGGCTTGCTGCCTGGGGAGTGCTATCGCTGAGGAAAATCCTTCATTTCAGCCTCCCTCTTTACCCACTGGGAATAAATGCTCCTTTCCCCCTCAGTTCAGCTTTATTCCTTGACAGCTGAGAGAAGAATGAAAAAATAACATAAAACCTGGACCTTTGCTCTGGAGCATGATTTAGATGTGTTGTTCGATGTCTAGTTCAGGACAGGATGAGCTGCATGTCAGGGATATAAAAGGAAAGCTGTCAGACAAGCTCATCTGTAGCTTCCTACATTTAGTTTGATAAACCCTACCCTGGAGCTTTATCCCACCAGCTAGCTCCTTTCTATTGTAGCCCCTGACAGCAGCACCCTCTCTGCAATCATCTCTCCTCCACGTGCTCCCTTGCCCCCTCCCCCATACACATTTGTCCCCCTGACTCAAACAGCTCCCCGAGGAGCTCAGCCACCACTGATGCTCAGGGACAGGGAAAAGGGAAGATAGAGTCGGCTGAATATGCAAACAATCCTATTTGCACCCCAGCATGTATGATCTGGGTCTTTGTCAGCATGATGGAGTACGCTCCATCCTGTTTGTTTTCCTTTCCTGGTATTACCATACACACCCTTTCTATATGAATATTATCAACTGATGTACCTGAATCGGCCTTTTCCAGGCAGAAGCTCACTGCTGCCCGGCTAATATCAGTCCACCAGCTGTGTATTTTATTTTATTCAAAATTATAGCCCATCATAAAACCTAGTGCAAAATCTACAGATGCCATTAGAAAAAAAAAAAAAAAAAAAAAAAGGCATCCGAAAGCTTTTCCGTGTTTGATTTCTGATGCCACTAAGGCATTGAATGGAAGTCTTTTCACTTGCGCGAGCAGCCCTGCTTGGACACAGCCCATTGCGACTGGAGCACAATTGCTCTTCGGGCAGTGTTTGGGAAGCTGCCTGCCTTCATCCCTGTGCAGCTTCATGCTTCATGTACTTGAAAAGAGACATGAACAGAGCACGGATATCAGCCGGTCCCACCTCGCATCACCCTGGATAGAGAAATAGGAAGGACGTCGGGGCGAAGGTGCAACGTGCTTTTGTGGCTCGGGGCGGCGGTGGCAGCCGCCGGCGCAGCCACCGGCAAGGCCCCAGGCCTGGCAGACAATAGCTCTCTCCCTGCTCTCCCTCCCGTCCGCATCCATCGTCCCCGAGGCGGAGGATTCTCATGAATCAAGTCAAACACCCAGCGACAGGCTGGAGAAATCTATTAATATGCACCCGCCGCAGCACGTCGCCAGCCCCCTGCCTCGAGCGCCGCTCACCTGCCTGTCTCACCCCTGGCAGGCAGTGCGGGAACAAAGGAGCAGGGGAGGATGGACGGCAGCGACTGCCCCCGAAACGGAGGGAGGCAGCGGCTGGAGACAAAGCTCATTCGCTGGCCGCCATGGGTGTGAGGAATGCTCCCACTCGCCCTATTGTCTGGGGTCCTTTGTGCTCCACCACCCCCCCGGGTCCCCAACCGCACAGGCAGAAATGTTGGGAGCAGGACAGAAACGGCTTTGTTGAAGGAAGCCTTTGCTTGCAGAAAGCCTCCTACCCTCACCCTGCCGTACGTGCCCGTCTGGTACACAGGGCCACGCTCCTTCTGCCGCACAGGGCAGGTAGGGAGCGGGGGGCTGCAGAGCAATGCAAATGGATGGAGCCGGGGGGGTATTTTTCTGCACGCCTCCTACTCCCTCCAGGGATTTGGCCCTTCAACATCTCTGGGAGGTGGGAATGGTCCGGGAAGAGCTCTGGAGGGGAGCAGGAGGGCTGTCCCCTCCCCACACTTCTTATGCAGGGTCAGCAAGCCCTGCTAGGCTGCATTAGGGAGCAGACCTGGCAGCACGGGCTTCGATGTACACTGAGCACCCATCATGCCCCCACATCCCTCCCAGCCCCGAGAGAAGCACAGACGCCTCTCCCAAACCCCTGCTGCTTTGTCAAGCGGCGGTCATGGCCCCCCTTGTGTGAGCCGCATCTGCGCCTGCAGCATTATAACCCCCCAAGTCCTGCAGAGCTGGTGGCAGGACCCAGATTCCCTTGTCTCAGGGCAGAGCCATAATTGCCAAGCCCTCCCAAGGGGTCAGTCCCCATCTGCAGCACACTGCTCAGCTCTCCTCCCACTGTCACCACTGTCATGGCACACTGGCATTGCAGGGACCAGAATGCAGAGAAGATGGGAAAAGCCAGGTTCTGCCACTGCAGAAGGCAGGGTGACCCCACAGTGCTTGTGCCACTGCTCAAGGGACTACAGGGAACTCAAGGGACTGGTGTCACTTCCCACAGCAGACACAGCATGTGGGCCAACTCTGGCGAGCAACCCACAGAGAGGTACCACTCATCCGAATATGGCACATGGGCTCCTGCAGTCTCTGCCCTGGCCACCCTCAGCTGTCTGCTGCCTGCACCTCCCCACTGGCACTGCTTCACAAGCAGTCTTAGTCACGTACAGAAACAACCGCAGCATGGGTCACATTCAGACAATATAGCCAACACGACTTAACCAAAGACATGCAAGGTCCAAACCCAAGGGAAAACTTGCTCTTGAGGAGTGGCATCTGGAACCACAAAGGCACACCAGCATGTGCCTGCTCCACTGCCAGGTGCAGAGAACAACAGGGTTTGGGAATGAGCACCGGGAGACTTACTGTACAGAGGCTGCCGATGGAGCCTGAAGCGGGTCTGTTATAAAGGACAGGGACAGTAAGGAGGCAGCTGTATGCATAAAACTAAAGAGCCTATTTCTCCGTTTTGTTCTGGGAGAAGAGTTTCTGGTACATTGAAGAGGCAGGCTCTATCCAAACTTCAGTTTCTCTTCTTATTTCTTATTGTATTGGGTGTATTTAAAATAAATTCTACGTAGTTTTGGAAAAAAAAAATCTCTTACAGCCATCAACAAGGAGGTCTCCAAACTGAAGAAAACTGTAAAATTCCTACTTAAAAAAAAGGGGAGAAGTAAAAGCCACCATATCTAAACAGCATCATTTTCTTCGAGTTTTGCACTTCACAGTGATGCTTCAGCTCTCGTAAATTACATTCATGCTTTATAAGCAAGAACCATACTGAGCTCAGTGGATAGGAGATTCCCAGTGACACCTCAGTTGCAAGAAGCAAGGGAGTTGTCCCAAAGCTGTCAGCTAAGAGGAGATTTTGTGAGGGTAGATTAAGAAAAAAGCCTTCATCCTGGACTAAAAAGTCAGAGAAAAGGGAAAGACTGGGGCTGGGCATCAGGTTGGTGGCAGAGCTCCTGGCCTCTCTCCTCCATGCACCTTCCCTGACAACTCCTGGGCAAATGGGGACATGGCAGCTCTCCTCCTCCTGCACTGAGCCAGTGTTCCTGCACAGCCAGATTTCAGCAGCTGGAAGGCAAGCTGCATCAGCCCAGAGCTGAACTAACGTGACTGCATTAGTTCATTTCTGTTAGCCCTTTTGGCATCCAAGCTGGAGCGGCTGCCTGAGTTAATGAAGCTGATGGGAAGGGGATAGTGTGTAACAAGGTGCCTATTACTGCAAAGCAGGGAACTTCCCCCAGGCTGCCTTCAGCTCCAGCAGAGCGCTGGGGTCAGTTTGTAACTTATTAACTCCAGCACTCCCACGATCAAAGTTCAGCACATGTTTAGTTGCTCTTCTGGAACAGCAGACTTGAAAAGCACATATTGCAGGTTTCCTAGGGATAAAAGAGACATCTAGAGAAAGCATCCCCTGCCCCATCTGCCCTCAGATTTCCACTGCACAGTGTTCACTCACCAGCCGGTGCCTGAGGAGCCAACTCTGCTCAGCCACTGCACTCATCTCCATCAGGCCACGGCTCCCTCATCCTCTCACAACAAAACAGCTTTGCACCCCAGTGAAGCCTGAAAGAGTCCTTGGGTTTAGGAGGAAATTCCCCACCAAGGAGACAGATTTATTCGCTTTCTGGTGAGATGAGTGCACAAGTGCTGTGTGCTTTAAGCATCTCCCCTGCAGCTGGAGCTTAACCCTAATCTAAGTTATGACTCCAATGCCCTAATTTAAAGAAGTGTTCAATAGACTATGTTCACCACTGAACAAGTGGGAATGGGTAATGGAGTCAGCATTGCACCTCTGCATCAGATTGGAGCAGGGGGACTGCTTCTCACAGGAGCAGGAGTTGTGTGCAAGGGGACTGCTCCAGTTCCTCCAGCTGGCCTCTTGTCAGGCCACAAAGCTCACACAAGCCAGGTCACCTCCAAAAGAAACCTGGAGATCCCAGGGATGACTCTATCTGCTGACTGCTGTTCTTACTGCTGCTCCCCAGGAGCCGTTCCTACAGAGGCAGAGGACAAGAGAGTCCTGGCACACCCGGAGCATGATTACCCCGCTGATGGGCAGAAAACCTATCCCATTGGAGGCAGCAAGGGTACACACCGAGGAGCTGCAAGAAAGGCACAGAGGAATGGAGGTACTTAAGAACTAAAGCAGAGAGGAATGTGAGAGCTATTACTGATCAAACCTGGCAGTGAAGTGCTGATGGATGAAGCTGTGAATGCAGTCATTCAAAGGTATCACTGGGCAGGACAACAGCAGAAAGAAAATCAAAGCAAAGGAGTCCCTGAGCAGGTGGCATGCTTTCAATCCTGGCTGGCCTGAGATCAGCACTGCAATCAGTGCCAAATGCAGGCCATAAGCCTGCTGCAGCGATCAAGTTACCCAGTGAGAAGGGGTTACACAACAATTATAACTGCCTCTCCACCAGCAGACCGTCCAAGCATCCCCTGCTGCACACAGCTTCCCTGCAGGCTCACAAGCTAAAGAGCCAAACAAGTTTCATTCACTTTGCCACTACTGCCCAAACCAGCATAGGTAACAGCACTGGACCCGATACCTAGGAGGCAAGCATCACTGGCTTAAAGGACAATGCACAAGCGTGCCTGCTTGCTTGCCTGCGGATGTCCAGAGAACATACAGTTCTGCTATTTAAAGTGTTTTTATTTACATACTTTATAATGAACAGCATCTGTGTGTTATTCTTTGTAAGTATCTGCACTCCCTGTAGGTCAGGAGAGTAAAGTTACTTCCAAATAAAGTTACTGGAAGAGCTCCTAATTTCTGAGCCTTTTATTGGCTTGATCAGTGATTTATCAACCACTTCTGGCACCAGTTGCAACTACAGCTTACTCTGACCCACACAGAGCCACTATTTTTGCCCTATTAGAAGTGAGACATTCACTGCTATTCAAATGGTACCGGTGTCTATTGCTAGACCTGCAAGGACACATCACCTGCAGCCTTTTAATCAAAGGTCTGGTCTGTGGGGAATGAAGTTCAGAGCTGATTTCTTTCTTTTCTTTCTGTAAAAGGCACTGCTAAAAATTCGCCACACACTGGTGGGAGAAAGCATCCCTCATGTTTGCAGATGCAAATGAAATTGTAGAAAGGAAAAAAGTTCCACCCTTGCAGCCACTATCAGAAGAATGATGCATTTTGGCCATCACAATCATTTGTTTTCCTTGCAAAGACACTCTAACAAGGTCTTTGCTTCTCAGTGACTGAGGAGGAGGGAAAAGGAAACCTTGACCGCAAAGAGGAACCCAGTCTCTGGGAAACAGGCAGAGAGGATGCTGTTAAACATTTCAGGAAACATTAAGGGAAAGATGAGGCCAGCCAGAAGCTTTGAAAGTTTTGATTTCTCCAAGATAATGAACTGCCTGTTCTAACTAGAGCAGCAATAGTCCACAAGCCCTCTCTCCCAGAGAGGTTTCTACTTTAAAGCCTACTTTAAAGGGCTGTAGAGGAGGGAACGCTCTTGGCTGGATTAATTTACAAGGTAAAAGTTATTTTTTTCCCCAGGAAGAATTAAACTAGACTGACAAAAAGCTTCTGAAACTCCTCTCCTTGCATGAGGAGGGCAGGAGCATCTCCTGCCCAGAAGCACAGGAGCTGCCGTGCCCAACACCACCCCAGCAACTGGGGAATTGCCCAAGTGGTGTCTTTGTGGGAGAAGTTAAATACTTTAGATTCTCTCTTCAACCAGGCTACTTAAGCTTTGGATCTGTTTTTGTTAAAACCTTCTTATTTTAATTAAGAAAGTCCATGTTGAAATGCATTACCCTGCCCCTTCGGTTGCCATTAATATGTGTCTGCTGTGATCTCCAGCAAGCCTTCAAGATGGAACAAGGCTGAACTCAGTAGCTCTCAAGGAGCGATGACACCCCTTTTAATGTAGCATGGGAAAAAGATCATACATTCAGCAAACTGAGGATCCAAACCAACCCTGAGAAATTCAAATTTTGGGCCAACAGCAAGCTCATGACACACAGGGAGGGAAGTATAAAGCTCTGTCCTGGGGAGGAATAATACTAGCCATCAGTGCAGGCTGGGAACAGACTGTCTGAGTAGTCGTCTGGCTGAAAAGGGCCTGGGAGTTACAGGCATGCCAAGCTGTGTATGAGTTAGTGGCACACTCTCATTGCAAACACCACGCACTGCATGGTGAGCAACGTCAGGGGCAGTGTGACCAGCAGGCCAAGGGTAGAAAATAATTCAACACTACTAGGGCTGCACCTGGAACAGAGCTGCAATGGTGGACTTCATGAATATTATGAGTCCCAGAGCAAAGTTAGGGTTTCCTGCAAAATCTGGTCATTTCAAATATTGTGGGAGAGAAAAAAAAAAAGAAGAAGGAAAAAACTACACAAATGACAATTTCCCTCCAGTTCCCATGTCTTTATAAATGACCCTACATCACCACATTTAGGATGTGCATCTGAGAAAGTAAGGTGCTCCATGAAAGAGAAGTTTCTTGTAGGAAGGAGACTTGAAAAAGGGAACCAAGCTCTGTGCTGTTCAGAGCACAAGGCAGAGCTGCTGTCAGCCTCTGCCAGTGAGCATGAGGAAAGGGAAATAAAATCAAATTGCTGACAACCTTCCTGCCCTTCTGCAACCCTGGAGTGACATATCAAGATTCATTTGAGGTGGCAGTGGACTAACATATGTTTTTGACAGGGTAAGGTGGAGGAGACCAGATAGGAGAGTATGTGGCTGCAAGGAACCAGCTATGAAATCCTTGATCTTCTTTGGAGAAATGCATTGCTTTTAGCTGCCAGTTGCCAGTCAGCAGTGCAAGCCCAGGAGGTAAATGGGCACAGGCAATGTTTGCAGCAGGAAGCTTAACCAGAAGGGAATTTTATCCTCCTAGAGCAAGCACCTGCCTGGGGCAGCCAGGAGACCTCTGTAGCAATCAGACACCAACACCACTTAATGTCTAACCTGGTCACGTACCTACTCCTTCATTGCTCTTACAGGTGCTGTGATAGCTGGGGGCTGGTTTTCACTGGTGGAAACAGAGACACCCATCCGCATTGACCAAAAAAGCAGTGTTCAGCAACAGCTCTTAAGGGCAGCTGCTGCACAAGCAGCACCAACAAGTGTTTGCCTGGCCAGACTGACAATATTATTATTAATACAGTTAAAGTGGGCAAGAACCCCTGCTTAGTCCAAGAGGAACAGTCCTTAAATCAACAATTTGGGCACTTCCACACAGCCTATAAATCTCAGTTTGTGACTGCTACTTGTGGATTTTTATCCTTCCCTCTCTTCTTGCCTCCCATCCTTCCCTGAGCCCGCTGTCCTTTCAGCAGAGAACAAGGTTTTTTTCAGAAGATCAGCACTTCTCCACAAGACCTCCCAGGCACCGGAGGGGATGGGCAGCAAAATAGCCAAGCCTAAACCCCACATGCTATGCATTGAGGGTTTTTTATCCCATTCCCTTCCTTTTACAGCTTAAGTGGGACAGACTCAGTCCAGATCTCAGCCTCCATCTGCAGCCTGGGATTATGATCTGAAGCATAATATTTCTTTATGAGTAAATTATCACTGAGACTTCAATGAGTTGTTGGCCTTTTAAAAAACTAAGTGTTTAGTATATTTATTTCTTTCTGCTTTGCAGTTTATGGCTCCCATAAATCAGATGACAGGCTGTGGCACAGGGGGCTGATCTGATCTGTGGGAATGAGGAAAGAGGCAAGAGAAGGGAGCACCGGGTTGTTAACCAGGGGACCTCTCCTCCCTGCTATAAGCATCCCCAAGGGGAAGGCAGGATGCTGCCCACCCCAGGCAATGCTAAGGCTATGCCAACACTTTCCTCTCTGACTCTGAGTTAAAAACTTACCTTTTTTATACCACACCATCTACTTGCATAATGAGAAAAACCACTTCTCACAGGAGCGAGAGCAGTAATAAACCCATCAACATTCACAAACTGCTCCATCGGCACAGAAATCAGCTACAGGGGGGATAGACACAAGCAAAGTACTGACCCACTACACTGGTAAACCAAACCACGCATTTAAAACAAATCAAATCTGACCCAACACATTACTGGTCTAGAAGTCTTGCCTTGTAGCAAATGAAGGACACAGCCATGGTTAAACCATGTGATTAAATATCCTTGAACATTTAGTCTTTGATTTCTAAGACTTGGAAATTCAGAACCAAGTTTCTGACTCTGAATCACTCAGAGATGCACCGAAGGCCATGCTATGAAGCATCCCAGCAGGCAACTTCTTTTTTCCAGCAGGAAGCCTCTTCTCCACATCTCTGTGCTTCCAAATATTAGGAATGTATCTTGTAGTCAGCTTACTGCCTGTCAGGGAAATGGGATTCTTCTTGCCTGCCCCTTGCCACTTATCTTGTGCATTTGGACTCTACTTCAGGGCAGACACTTTCCTACATGCATATATGTGCATGCTTAACACCTTGCCAAGCAGGCCACCCTCTTCACAAAGGTCTCAAAGCTCAAAAGACATTTAGTATATAATATTGCAAGGACTTAGTAGGGTTGGGGCTTGCAGGGTTATTCACTGATGGTGGTTTTATTGCTAGCTGCTCAGTGATAAGAACTGGTCTTTCTCCCTATGTGTTCAAGGCTGATTTGCTAGGAGAGGCACTGGCACAAGTACTTTATCCTCCACTCGTAGGATGACAGGAGCACAGGCAACTTACTGCTGCTTCAATGGAAGGTCTGTGCAGAACAGGGTGAGAGGATTTCTTCAAGGACGAGACCTGACGTGCCTTCTACTGGTTCATTTAAGTCCAGGAGGTGACATAACTCCATGTGGCAACCCTCCCTTCAATATCCCCATAATCCCAATCATTCATTGGGATTTCCAAAGCATTTGAAGCCACCACCAGGGATTTGATGCCCTGCAGACACTTACCAAGGCAAAAAGGGATGCCAACCGTTGCCCCACTTTTGAGCAGCTGCCTACAGCCCAGCCTCCACCACTTGTCCTGCACTCAACCAGGAAGATTTTACCTGCGACAAAAGGCTTGCTAAAAGGCAGGTGTTGTTGCCATTCTCAGCAGTCACCCACCTTCTCAGGAGGTACTGACAGCTCTGGGCTGTGCACTCAGACTGATGTGGAAGCTGTAAGAGTGCTACTGGTCAGGTAGCCAATGCCAGCAAGTGCAAAGGCATGGGGGGGACTCCATTTTATACATATTTTACCAGCATTTAAATACACGAGAGTCCCAGCACATCCTGTAATCTACACACAGGAGTGTATGAAAGGTAAAAGAAGTAAATTGAGCGTGGGGAGGATGGGGACAACAACAATTTCAGTTCCTTCCAACAGTTCACACAGTTACCTGCAGAGCTACTAAGAAAGCAAAGGTGAGGCAGGCTCAGGGGAGATCTCAAAGAACACAGCTCCTTCCTGGGGTTGCATCCTCAGGGGCCAGCATTCTCAGGAAGGACATGGTCTCCTTTTCTGTTGTTTGGCAATGCTTGAAAGCAGGACATGCAGATGGATGACTTTGGGAAGCCCAATGCCTAGACCCTTCCACAAGCAGCAATGGGGCTCCTGAGCCAGGTCCCTGCCTTGAACTCCCACCCTGGTGACAGCCAGTGGGGGAAACCCCCTGACAGGTTGTCCCACATAAAACAATATAAACAAGCAGCTAACCACACTGAGGTAGCAGAGGTCTCACTGTTGACATTAAACTGCACAAGTTGTTCCAATAAAAACTGAGGTTAGATGATAAGCAGCAAACAGTGACAGGAGGAGGACATCCATCCATCCATCCATTCGTCCATTCATCCATCCATCCGTACTCAGTGGTATAGGACTCAGTGTGACAACTGGAGCAGCTCACCCCTATGGCTGGGGCCGTCACTGGAAGTAACAGGATTAGCAAAGAAAAGAGTAAGCTTCCAGGCTGGCAAGGAACAGACAAAGTATGTCAGAAGTTCAGGCCATGCTTTTAAGTGAGTCTTGTGCATGAGAGAATCTCTTCAACAATAATAATAACCCATTATTTAAAACCAAAAGATAGGAAAAAAAAGAGCGGTAAGAACCCATTGTCTCCCTCAGGAAAATGCGTGCTGCAGAGGGCAATTCCCAAACAGACACCAGTCTCATCCTTCCGAAACCCGGCTGTAAAGCTAACAACTGTTGCACTATTAAAGTGTCACATAAGCCAGGCGAAAGTGCCAGAGAGACCCGTGGAGCCTCAATACACTCTGGGATCACTTGGACACATCAGGTGTTGCTCTGAAGGTATCAAGGAGTGTTAAGGCCAGAGGTAAACGTTATCAGGAGTTCTCTGCTCCCCTCCAGGAACTACAGCTGGTCTGCTTGGGCAGGAGGGCAGGCAGGAAACGATGACACCATTTCAGAAAGCCACCTACTCTCTCCTGCAAAAGGCTTCAGGGAAATGCAAAATTCACTGCGTGCCTCCTGAGGTCATGCAACCGCTTTCAGTGCTGAAAACGTGTCTTGTTTCCAGTGCAAGGTTTTCCCTGTTTTGCTCTCCAGTCATCAGGCTGGGCTGTGACTGCTTCTCACAGCAGGAGAGCTGATTGCTGCTGGACATCTTGGAGCCCTCACCACCCAAAAGCGCCTCTGCCTGCCACTGAGTGGAGGGGCACATTAGGATGGGGTGGGGGGAAAGTGAACTAAAGCCAATTAAAAGCACAAGGAAAACGCAGGGAGGCAGGATGTCATTACCAGAGCTGGAATTTGGCCTGGGTGCCATGGAGATAAAACACAGCAGATGGTTAAGGTGTACACGGGAAGCACGCGTGCAGCACCTGACTATAGACTTAAGGCCAATTAATGCAACAAAAGAGAAAACTTGACTAGGAAGCTGGAGACCTACAAAATGAATAAGTGAACCATGAAAAGGGAAGGCTCTCTCATCAAAAAAGGACCAAAACAACAAAACCCAGGCAGCAGAGTGTACAATACCTACAAAGCCGTGAATAAACTGAAGTTGGAACAGATGGAGACAGAAACAAACCACTGTGTGTATTAGTTGGCTAACAAGTAAAAGAGCTGGCGTGGGGAAAGAGCTTCCCCGCAATTCAGGGCGAGAACAATAGGCTCGAGTACTGCAGCACCCCCTTCAAGGGGTGCTACATGTCCTTCCTACAACTTAATTTAAGGCTCACAAGCTGCAGCACTCTCATACACCAGATCCTAACAAATGACTGGGAAAGCATACTCATCTAAATAATAAACCATGTGTCCCTAATTAAAAGAGCCCAGGCACCACACAGCAGAGACGGGAGTCATCCCCAGCAGCCCATTATGTGGGAAAAGCCCCCAATTACATGACCCTACCTTGGACGTGATCCAAAACAGGATCAGGGGATGGCAAACAAGGTCTTTCCAATGGATGGCAACTGCCCTGAAGTGGCCACAGACACAAGCTTCTGGGTGAACACTTGGTAAACCTCAGCACTACCTTGAGTGGGTGACCTTTATCTTTGCAGGTGAGAGCACTTCCATTGAATTTTATCTAATTGCCTGTGAACTGAAGCCCTGGCCAGGCCAGAGATGAGAAAACAAGCAAGGAGAGGGAATGGGAGCAGGGAGGGGTTAGTGTGGTGCAAATCACACCCATGAAGAAGAATCACAGGCTGGTTTTGGCTGGAGGGATCTTAAAATCATCCAGTTCCAGCCCCTGCCATGGGCAGGGACACCTTCCACTAGAGCAGGTTGCTCAAACCCTGCCCAACCTGAGGACAAGAGTTGGCACCTGGTGCTGGCTTCCCAAGAGCCACCCAAAGGAGGTCGAGGGGGAAGGCTGAGCCCAGGTATCAGCAGCACCCCGAGACCACAGCAGCAGCCCCCTCCTCAGTCTGGGCTGGCAGGAGGTCAGCTTTCCCTCCAGGTCTGCAAACACACGGCTGTCCTGCCACTGTATCTGCAATGTAAATCCCAAAGATAAACAAGTCCAGCTCTGCAGACAACATTTATCACCCGCTTTAAAGGCAGGCGGCTTGGGGCTAAGCCCTCTGAGAGGCACCCCCCACCCTCAGCAAGCTCAGCCCGGAAGCAACAAGCTTTTCATGGCATTAAGTCCTGCCTTGAAGCTGACCAGCCCAGACTTTACTGACTTCAAAGCATGAGGGCTTTTGCAGGGCCATGTGCTCCCTGAAAACTCTGTCTCCAAACCCTCTTCCTTTGGTCCATGCTCTGGACAGCCCCCAGAGCACCGCTGGTTTGTACAGCAGCAGCTGTGCCCTGCTCCTCATAGCACTAAGGAGACACCAGGATGTTCCCCCACCACAAGGACTGAGTTCATAAACCAACATTGGCTGACAAGGAGCACCTGCAGTGAGCCCAAGCACAGGCACAAGCTATAAAAATCCTCCCCCCACCACCCCAATCCCCATCAACTCTACCCCCACCTGATTCCCTCTGTGGCTTTAAGCAAATCACATAACTTTTCCTCTTTAGTTGCTGCACCTGGGTTAGAGTAATATTTACCTACCCCAGAAGGGTGTTGAGAGAATTAATGTTTGCCCAGCGTTTTAAAAGGATAAAATATTCTGCATTAATTCATAGCTGCTGAAAAGACTGATATGTACCACTCTCAGTAGCTCCAATGGAAGAGTTTTGCTCAGTTGGGCTTTGCTGCTTTGCACAAGTAGAAGCAAGATGATGTGATATTAACATTTCAAAAAGTGCCTGCAGCACGTGCTGTAAAACCCCTTCTCTTTTGCCTCCTGTCTGTGCACCTGCCCCTGTTAAACATTAAAGCAGTCCAAACTCAACTCAGGCCTCTGGGGCGGTGCCAGCAGCATGGGCAACCCCCTTAGAGCAGGTCCCTGTGCAGGCCCCCATAGCGGAGAGCTGGCCCCACCTTTTAGATGTCCTCTCATGGATTAAAAGCAGCCATTGCACCGTGATTGCCCTTCTGCTCAGATTTATCACACAATCACAGAATGGTTTGTGTTGGAAGGGAGCTTAAAGCTCATCCAGTTCCAACCCTTTGCCACGCACAGGGACACCTTCCAGTGGACCAGGTTGCTCAAAGTCCTGTCCAATCTGGCCTTGAACACTGCCAGGGATGGGGCAGCCACAGCTTCTCTGGGCATGACTTCTCTTATCAGCATCACCTTTTATTTGTAAGGCAGGAGCCAATATAGGTTTTCTTCCCACAACAGCAGAGAGCGGATGGATGCTGGCTGGGCTCTGCCATGCCACTGCCTGGGAGCTCCTCTCTCGTGGACAGCAAGTGGAAATGCCAGCAACCCCTGTGGGCCCCCAGGACAGAACAAGCAGAAAACAGGACCTGGCTTTAGCCCATGGTGTCTGCAGCTCACTGGGGTAAGGAAGCTGCATGGGGCAGGGCTCCAGGCATGGCATCCAGCAAGCTCCCACCTCCAGCAACCCCTGCTGCTGCTGTGGATGCATCTCTGTACGCACAGTCCCGAAAGCAGCGTGGCAGGTCTGAGCCCCACAGCAGTGAGGAGGAGGACAGGGGGCTCACAGAGCCCGCCAGAAAGGGATTGGCTTTTAACTGCTGGTTTACTGCTGCCGGCTGAAGTATAATGGCTGTACAATAAGGCAAAGGCTGGAGGAAGGCGGTTGAAAACCAGGCTAACCCACTCCAGACTCACGAAAGAAACACACCACCAGAGCAGCTCCCCACCGGCCCCACAGTTTTGGGGAGGGGAAGCTGGTTTGAAGTCAGGGAACAATGGGGATACTTTTTGCTTCTTTCTTCTGGCAAAGGACAGAAGATCCTGCAGAGGTGTCCACACTGGGGAAGCCACTGAATGAGAACCCCCCCCCCCAGGCCAATAAAGCATCCCTTTGTACCTTCAAACACCATGTCTGATGGGCTTCCCAACCTCCATCCTCCTGCCTGCTGGAGCATCTCAGCCCTCAGCAGCAGGTCACCGTGCAAATCCCTGCATAGACCAGAGGCTACGGCATGTCCATGCTGGTATGGCAGGCTCCCTGCCAGTACTGGACTGTGTGCTCCCTGCATGGGGGGGGGGGGGGGAGTGTGCAGCTCAGAGAGCTCAATTTTCCTTTCTGGAGGAGCATTTGTACCCCCATCACTCCCTGCTTCTCCAGTCTTGCCAAGCTTCCAGGGCAGCAAGCAGAAGCCAATGCAGGCGGCTGCTGAGCAAAATCAGAAGCCCAGACTGAAACATGACTAATTTCTAACACATCACAGCCTGCGAGTCATTTTGTTTGCGAGCCTAAATAGCTCTCCGCTGCTTTCATACTGGCTTGTGCCGAGGGTGAGTAAGCAGACAGTGGCAGACATGACTTTTGTTATTCCCAGAGCTTTGAAGCTGTACCATTTCTCTGTGGTTAGCTGACTGCAGCACCCGCGTGCAGTGCCACATTTCGAAGAACTCAGCAATGATGCATAGGCAGCCAGACAGAGCCGAGCCGGAGCTCAGCATATCCCATTGATGGCATTTTGTGGTGACTCATTATTAGTTGCCCACCCTCTGTTATTCATTGGTTTTATCCCATCGCTTTATTTCAACATTCCTGACAATTTCCAAGGCGGCCCTTTCACAAAGGTCAATGAAAACAGCTTCAAGCTGTCATTGACCCCCTTCCTGTTAAATGAGCAGTGCATGAGTTAAAGGGGATTTGGCGATGAATCTCCTTGAAGACTCAACACCACCACTTGAAGAGGGAGAATATGGAAAAATAGTTTGAGCTACAACAATATGAGCATTCCATGTATTTATACATGTGTATACACTCATACATATGCAAAAGGGTAAACACAGAAACACACATCTCAGATGAGAAAGTGAAACTTGCTGCAGTTTTTAGTGACTCATTTAAAACGACTTATTACTTTATATATATATTTAAAAATACAGCACTTGCCCACATTTTTGAGAGAGAATGGTATATTTTATTTCAATCCTAGGTTAGACTGCTATGGCACATATTTTCCTCCTGCTCCAGACTTCCATGTTTCTCATATTGCTACATTTAACCATGTCTAGTTTGAATGGCTGAACATCTAGAGGACTCTTTCTATGGCATGAAGCAGCACAGTTTGAAAGCATGTCACATTTTTAGCTACAACAGTTCTGTCAACTTTGATACAAATATAAACCTTTAGTCAACCGGAGGCATCCCTTCCCCAGGAGAAGGGCACCACAAACACCACAGCCCAAGCAAAATTGCTGGATTGTAATTGTGGGGTTATTTACACAGGCCAGTTCAAATTCTACTTTCAATTCCAGTGCCAGAACTTTAGGGCTCAGATGAATCATTCTTTCCCATTGAAAAAGGCTGACTGTGTTTAATGCTTGTTTTAGAGTCCAAGGGCCCATGCCGAGAGGAAAGGCCAGGGGCAGAGCAGGGCAATGCCCCACATCCCGTGCCGTGGAGGGCGAGGGCTCTGGCAGTGGGAAGAGGAACTGCCAGATTTGGTTCCCAGCAGCACCCAGCCCTCTTGAGTAACCTCGGATGTGTAATTTTGCCTCCCTCTGACTCAGTTCCTCATTGGTACTGTGGAAATAACACCACTTCTTTATTTCGTGGGAGGTTTGGGCAGATAGGTATCTTTGCATTCGGTATCGGAATCCACTTGAGAAGCGTAACTAAAAGAGATCAGTTACGATCAGAGGAAATGAGACAATTGAGGGCTGGGAGGAAGGAACAAATACAAGTGAGGTACAAATGCGGGGAGCTCTCCGAATTGAGCTGATTTCTCGTATCACCTCAGGATACACTCAGAGTGAAAGCTCTGGCTCTTCATACAGCACAGAAAATTCAGGTACTGTCCTGTTTCCCCTAAGAGTCACGGCTCTCTGTTTCGACACAGTTTCCCTTCTTTCCCTACCACATTCAGAAGGGTTTGCTACAAGCTGAAGCACAGGAGAGATGCAGATCCTGGGTCAGGATCCCAGCTGGGCTCCCTTTGGAGGCTACACAGTGCCTGTGCCTCCTGGCCGTGAAGGACCAGCTCCTACATCCCTGCCAGGGACTGCTCAGTCACCTGGGGAGGAGATGAACCAAGGCATGTCTCCCCAGGAATCTGGTGCACCTCTGCCTTTCTGCAGCCCCCCAGGGGCAGGAGACCCTGCCTGAGCCCCTCTGGATGGGCATTTGAACCCTTGGGCCATGCCAGCCTTTTGAAACGGTGACATGTTTTGACATGTCAGATGTCTGCATGACCCAGATTCTCCTACCTACCTGTGAAGTGAATGCAAGGGCAAGTCCCTGCACCGTTACTCTGGCAAGGTGAGACAGCTCTGTGCCTGGCACCCAGCGCAAGGGGAGCAGGGCTACCAAGGCCAGCGCGCCTCACTGCTCTGTGCTCCGCACTGTAACCTGGATGTTGTAACCACCACAGAGGGACATGCGTGGCCAGACAAGATTTTAAGACAAGCAACCTCGTGACCGTGTCTGTGACACAAACAAAGGTTGGCTCCAGGCTGACCACAGCCCCCCTCTCCCTTGTCCCATTTTGGTGGGTGAGCCAGGGGAGGTAACAATACTTCTCTCTTTTCACAGAAGACAAAGCTGCGGAAGACACCGATTCCCATGGCAACAAAGGCAGTGAAGAAGTGTCCCAAGATGTGATTTGCTGTCACCATACCTACCTCTTGTCAGAAACGGACAAGCAATAGCTCTGAAAGGAACTGTTTCCATGGGACCCTTCCCAGCGAGCCCACACGACGACAGCCCAACCGTCAGCCACAGCTTTTGGTGTCAAACAGGTCTGACTGGTAGAGAGCAACGCCATTTCCCATAGCAAACGCTGCCTGCACCTCATCCTCCTGGGAGGAACAGTGTGCTCCTTCCCCCCCCCCCCCCGCCTAACCCTGAACAAGTCACGCTGCTGCTCACTAATCCACTTACGCAGGCAATTACACTGGGATAGCAGCCCACAGAGAGCCACGCTCAACTTCTCAGCTAAACATCACCCAGGGTTTTTTTACTCCATGGAATGCTACTTACGCTGCACTGGAAGCTCCTCACAGAGCACACGTTTGTGCTTTGGTAGTGCGGGCTATGTGAATGCGTTTCCTTCCGACACTTCCATTTATCATACTTCTCCCCTGCCAACCCTGCCCCTTCAGTTCCCTGGGGAAAGTAAGTGAATTTATGGAGGAACAAAGTCACCTTGAGCTTTAAATCCACACCCTAGCAGAAGGAGTACGTCTGTCGGCAATCATATCCACCCACTCTGCAACTGCATTACAATGCTCACTTTGTCAGCACGGAAAATACTGGCTCCTTTTCTAGTCCTGGAGACAAGCTACCACAAAGGCTGCAGCAAAGAAAATGTACTGGGGACAGAAGAGTGAGGAGTGTGGCCAGCAGGCCGAGGGAGGTTATCTTCACCTTCTACTTGACCCTGGTGAGGCCATGCCTGGAGTACTGTGCCCGGTTCTGGGCTCCTCAGTACAGGAAAGACAAGGAGCTACTGGAGAGAGTCAACTGAAAGCCACAGGGATGATCAGGAGTCTGGAGCATTTCTCTTATCAGGAGAGACTGAAGGAGCTGGGCCTGTTTAGTCTGGAGGAGACTGAGAGGGGATCTCATTAATCAGTATCTCAAAGGTGGATGCCAGGAAAGTGGTGCCAGACTATTTTCAGTGGTGCTCAGAGACAGAACAAGGAGCAATGGCCATAAACTAAAACACAAGAAGTTTCACCTCAACATGAGGAAGAACTTCTTTATGTTGAGGGTGGCAGAGCACTGGAACAAGCTGTACAGGGGGTTGTGCAGTCTCCTCCTCTGGAGACATTCAAAACCCACCGGGACACGTGCCTGTCTAACCTGCTCTTGGTGGCCCTGCCTTGGCAGGGGGTTGGAACTAGGTGGTGTTTAATGTCCCTTTCAACCCAAACCATTCTATGACGCCCTCAGGCAAACCAGCCCTGACACTGCCTGAGCACACACGGCCAAGACAGTGCTTAAATCAGGCCTGGGAGCTCCAGTATCTCCAAACAGCATCACAGATGTGCACAGAAACAAAGCTAAGCAACAAAAAGCCACCTCCAGCAGAGACTCTACAAGCCCTGCACATGTGCTCACCTTGTGTTTCAGAGGTGCTGGCCTGCTATTGCAACGAGGCTCCCATCTGTGTGCCTCTTCTCACGTAACGTAACAGCTCCTCTGCATTCAACAGCAGGCACAGCAGCCGCCTTTTGCCATTTGTCCTACTTGTTGCCATGCCTTGATAAACAGTCCTGGGATGAACCTGCTTCTGACTGGAAGAAATGAAACATTAATATTCCCAGAAGGATGCAAGAGTTACAGCAGAGGGCAAGGATGCTGAGGAAAAGGTGAATGGGTAGCTGAGCCAGTCTCAGTGAAACTGCCTCTCAGATACTCCCACTCTTCCGGCTGAATGGCACAGTCAGCTATTACCCAATTGCTTCGTCATCTTTGGCACTTGCTGCAGGCAAGTGCCAGCTTTTGTCAGCCCCATGATGATTTTCTCTGCCACACGCTCCAGAGCAGAGGAGTGAGTTTCGAGAAACTGGTCCCAACCTGACAAATGGGAAGAGCAGCGAGGATGTCGGTGTCCAGTTCTCTGAGCTGGTGCTGGAATCCAGGAGCCCAGAGAAATCAACCCATCCTGAATCCCCAATACTTCACTTACCACGTTACAAGGACAGAAGATTTAAATAGCACATCTAGGTAATCTCATCCTTATGTGATGTCATTCTGCTGGGACACTCTGGATTATATTGTTACTTATGTGGCCCACAAGGACGAGAGATGGAGGAAGAGGGATTTCTTGTCCTTCACAACTGAGCAGGAACACCAGTGGACAAAGACCTCACCAATTCACCTAATGGTCAATGGACTGCCATCTGCTGCTTTAACAAGTATTCCGAAACAAGATGATAGTTTGTCCTCAAATAGTTCACCTGGGCTTCTGTATCTCAGCAGAAGTCTTCCTTCTCCTATCGGTTACCTTAAATCTAACAAGAGGGCCACAAAGCTTGCTACCTGCTCCTGTGCTCCATGAGTACATTCTGATTTGTTTACTGCATTTGTTTCCACAGACCCCTTCACACTCTTGCAAATGTGGTCAAAGGAGACATTCCAGGAGAACCTTCTGGGATCAAGACTACACAGACATCATCAAAAGCACAAGAGAAACAAAGGGAACATCTACAGCAATCACCTGAATTCTTCTTTGCATCACCACGCATATTCACCTAAATGGCTGTCATTAAGGAAAGGCTTTAATAGAACCAAGATGTCCTCATGGGCCTGTACAAAACACACAAAACCCCCAATCCAGCCACGAAAAATGGTCTAAAAGCTTGTATTTACAGTCCTTGGAGAACAGTAGGCTGTTTAATAAAGGATTAGATAAGGCTTGACAAAGATGGAGTAAGGTGGGCATGCTGTGCCTTAGAAAACTCTTGCAATACAAGAACCCAAAACATCCCTGTAGGCACTTTCAGTTAGAAAAGAACTTTAAAAAGAAGGGGGGAGCAACTGCAAACAGGTTTGGCAAAGTACACTGGCCACAGATAGAGAGCGGACAAGATTACATGAGAGTGTCCAAACAGTGGTGTGTCTGAGACACCCCCGAACAGACAGTCCTACAGATCTCACCAGTAAAAACACTATCTCAAAATAGATACCTTCTCCTTTTGTCTCAGGACAGCACTTGGAGCAGCAACCCAGTTCCTCCCCTTTTGAGAGCACTGAGACACTGCCACCAGGCAGACTTCCATACCATTGCATTACAGACATCTGAGAAAACCAGGACACAGTAGTATTGCTTGAAGGGCATCTATTGCAAGTACCTTCCTCAACGGAAAAGCATTGTAGGGCACACCTTTGCTTTCATAACCAATTTGGTCAGACAATTTGTCAGTCACATCCTGGGCAAGTGTTCTTGAACACTTCCTTTGCACCCTGAAGTTGAGTAATTCCTACACTTCCACCTGCCTGCACTGAGCTCTGGAGGTCACAGGCACAGCAGTGATGATGGGGGCTGCTACTATCAGCATTTTCAAACAGGTACTCAAGGAAAGCTCTGCTCCTTTCAGTACTTCCAGAGTAGGCTGGAAAGTTCTTCATGAGTAGAGAGGAAGCAGCAGAAAGCATGTAAAAAACCAACAGAGTCATAGAATGGTTTGGGAACTGGATGAGCTTAAAGCTCATCCAGTTCCAACCCCTGGAACTGGCAGGGACACCTTCCACTAGACCAGGTTGCTCAAAGCCCTGTCCAACCTGGCCTTGAACACTGCCAGGGATGGGGC